>JACVRA010000666.1:0-19746 GCA_019828545.1 Paracamarosporium sp. OC-R06-R3 | reverse complement strand
AACGTAAATTAAGTCTACCTATATAGCCAGCTCTTAGTTATAAATAGCTTAGTAGCTTTTCTATATCCTTTTGTACTAGGCCTAACGTACTTCATAAGCGAGTGGCTCACACAAGCGAGTGGCTCACAATGCCAAGTCCTCACTAAAGTCTATACTATACACGATAGTACAGAATCACTATAAATTACTATGAAAAATCGTAATAGTACAATCTACTCAGAATCTACTTCTACAAGCTGTTTACAAGTTGTTCTGTTGTGCCCAGGCTGGCCACAGCGTCCACAACGCCGTTGAGTCGATTCGCCTCTATTAATGCACGCCCTCTTCTTCGCCTTCTTGCCATCACTACGCGCTGCAAAGTCCTTTAGAGTAGCTAGCCGTAGGCCTTCCTCAGCTATTAGAACTCCCTTACGCTGTATACGCTTTCTTTTATGAGATTTGCGTCGTATGGCGGCCTCGTTGGCAGCTTGAAGCTCAGAGATCTGTTTTTGCGCCAACACCAGCCTGTGCGCCATCAACGCCGCGCCCTTTGCTATCTTCTCAAAGGCTTCAACCATGCTAGATGGCGAACTATCTATATGCCTCTGAATCCTCTGCTTCACGAGCGTCGATTGCGACCCTAATTCTAGGGTGTTTTTTGGCGTTTGCGACTGCCATGTACTATTGACGATAGTACAAGGCGATGGAGTACGTAGCCTCACATCAAGCTTCGATATCACAGCCTCTGGATCGAGGGGAACCAATCCAGCGCCTTGAAAGCCTCCTTGGATATTGCTTTTAGTGATTGAAGCATGAAAAGCCGCAATAAAACAAGGTAGGAACTCGATTTTGGTGATGTAGTTGATATAGTTGCGCATTAGATCCTCAGCTTGGCGCCCATACGCCTTCTTTAAAGGCGCAAAACAGCCCACATCAAGCGGCTGCAAGAGGTGCGACGAATGTGGAGGTATACAGAGAGTAATAATCTTATTATCCTTGCAGTATTGCTGGAATTTAAGCGAGTCGTGGCTCTCATGGCCGTCGATAACGAGCAAACGTGCTGCACCAACAACACGCTTCTTTGTATGCTTATCAAAGTGCTTCAGCCAACGTAGACCAAGCTCATTTGTTGTCCAGCCATTCTCAGAGACTGCAACAACCCAATCGTGTGGTAGATCCTTCTCTTTGTACCAGGTAGAGAGGTGGTGCTTGCCCTGAAAGATGATGAAGGGTGGGATCGCCCACCCCATCGCATTGATGCCTTGGATGACTGTAGTCCACTCCCGGTTGCCCTGCTGCACGCTCTTTGGCCGTCCTCGACGCTCAGAGCCTGTGACAACTGCTCCAGTTGATATTATGCCCATCATAAAGCCTGACTCGTCAAAATTGTAGGTGTCGTCATCTAGGATACCATGCTTGGCTTTCATATTCTCCACAAGCCGGAACCAGTCTTGTATAATCTCAGGATCCTCACAGAGGGCTCTCTTGTAGTCGTACTTTCGATTAAACTTCACTGTGAGCTCTGGTTGGCGTTTAACAAATATTGAAGCCCAGTTCTTGCCAACAGGGTCGCGGTGCCGCTCAGCCAACAAAGAGTCAGCTATATCCTTTACAGCAGTAAGTCGGGGCGGAAATCCTCGTGCGTCTAGGTCAAGGATATGCTGAACAATCACCTGCTCTTCTGTCTTAAGCAGCTTCATTGAGTTGGGCGTGCAATCGCGTCGAAAGGTGATTCCAGCGCGTCTTCGCCTTAGCGTTCTTTCAGGGACCTTATAGACTACTGCAGCGCGTGTAACTGATAGTGTTACGTCTTGTTTAATAGCCTGAAGCGCGAGCTGTATTCGGGCTTCGTTTAGTGGCGATAGAGTATTCTGTTGTTGAGACATTGCGTTGTACTATAAGTGATAGTACATTCTGGTGGGGGCTTGGCATTCTCGGCCACTCGCCCGGGTCGGCCACTCGCCCGTGATGTACGTTATGGCTAAAAGATGGCTTAGTAAAATACGAATGGTGGATACCTTTATTGTCCTACTCCTAGCAATTAACGAGCCTAAGGGCACCGGCGCAAAGGTTGTTTATAGATACTAGCAAGGAAGGAGAGTTCATATATGCAAGCTGCACGGCAGGCATATGCACAGAGGGTTACAATACATATGTCTGATTACATGGTCATCTCTGCGAGGTGGCTGGTGCACCTGTACCTATCCCGACACCGGTATTTCACATGCACTCAATAAGAAGACAAGTGCACTCAACAAGAAAACCACAAAAAGATAGAAACCACAAGGATAGACACAATCAATCAATCATCACTTTTCATTAGATACTTAATAATTCTTATCACGCGATTATTTAACAACATAACATATCTATGTATGTATCTAGTATCGCACATTGGGTCCGCCTTCTTTAACGTGCTATGATGCATCGATTAATGTTTACATAAAGCCGGACACCTAACTGGCTCGATGTATGCGTAGGTACTTGACTACTTCAATTGAGTGATAGAACGCAACAAGGGTGGCAATCTTGTCCTAGTAAACTGCCTATTCTTCCTCTACATACTTTATGCGAATAGGGGCAATAAACATTAGCACTTTTTGGGCCTATATTATTGTTTCACTCTCTACCTAGACCTGGGGGGCGGGGGGAGGATTGTTTATAGCGCTCAAGTGCTTTCCATGCCCTGCCTGTTTGATAACATCCAATAGCCGACGTTAACGGGAACGTGATCGTTCCACTGGACCCTTGCAACCTGCAATTTGTCTGGTCCATTATTCTCCGTCATTATCTGTTTGGGAACCAACACACCTGTATTACCAGCCTTTGCATGATAGCTAATCGATGGGGTGTCAATACTCAACCACCTTGCAGACCAGGATTAAAATCCTCTCCACAAAGGATCGCCATTCTGAACTTGCGGTGATGACCCCTTAGATCCGAGAAATTCCAGGGGGACTCGATCAATTGCATCCATGCAGCGTCCCCTTTGTCTCGATTGACGAATGAAGGGAGAATCTTCTTGCAGCCACGAGGATTAGAATATTGCATGAACGTAGACGCACAGCCTAGGCGAGATGAACTGCTATCGAATCCTTGTGTAGGGCTACTTTGGGCGAAAGTGGCGCAGCTGCAGCAAAATGATTTGTTGGAAGGTGCTCTCTTTCGCTTACCCTTACATATCCTGTCTCAATAGGGAACCGGGCAGTTTGTACAGCCTCAAAATGAAAGAATCTAGATTGGAAAAGCACTGCACGCCGAACAGATGGTATCGTCTGCTGGTGCCTGGAATGAACTGTCACTCTTCCGCAAATTCAATCTCAAGCAGCGCGTGATTGAGAACGAAGTATGCATGGCTTAGGTATATTATCTTAATGGACTGTTGACAGACTTGCCTAACGAGCCAACCGCCTTACTCTACGATCTTGAAAGTCGCTACTTTGTCTTCGTCTTGCGCGATCATCTTCAACAGCCCTGGCGGTTCTCCGAAAACCCACCCTTCCTCCCTCATCTTCTTAATATCCGGCTTCTCTTCTCCTTCCACGGCGCTTCTCGAAGACAACTTGTTCACGTTATGCAAATCAATAAGATCCTGCATCTTACTAACAACCTCTTCGCTTTCATCTGCTCCCATTTCCCTATCCAACCCCAGATCGTCAGAAAAGCTGAAGCGCGAGATTTTCTTGCCTTTCAAGCCTTCCGGGTCTTCCAAGGAGCCAAATGACCACCATCGAATCGAAAGATCGCCGGGCCAGACATGGTAGGTGTCGCCGACTCGTAGAAAATGTTCAAGCTTTTCTTGGAGCGAGGTTGAGTCGTCGCCGAGACTCGACATAAGCCGTTCAGCAGAGAGCTCCCACGCAACTTGTACAGAATCTTTTCCTACCGGAGGAATTGTGATGAAAGTGAATCCAGGGGTATCGGGATCCTCAGGGCGTTTGGCAAGATCTGGGTCGCCTGATATCCGGTGGAACGTAATGCGCTTTGTGGGTCGGAGGTTAAGCACTTTTGCAGAGCCATCTACTTGTCGGGTGGAAGAAAATGCGAGTTCCGGTGAGTGCATATCGCCCTTGCGGAACGCATCCTCACGAGGCGTAGTGTCGAGACATGAGTACTTGGTCAAGATAGTAACGGGTCTATCTGGGAAGACCGAGGAGGTTTGGTGGATGGTGGCGATCAGCTTCAAAGGTGATGCCGAGGGGTTAGAGATTGAGAGAGTGGCTGGTGGACAGAAGTTGAACTTAAGGCAGAGCTCAACTCCGTGGTTTTGAGACGACATATGAAACTATTTGATATGGTGTTGTAGTAGGAGACTGAGAATGCACTGCCGTGGGTTGCAAAAATTCAAGACTGCAGAGGGCGGCCCCTCGATCACTTGACTTAACCTGTCGGCAATGAATTGGGTCCGAGGCTGGTGCCTAGCATGACGTCACAGGTATTATACCAACCTAACTGTTGGATCGCGGAGGCTCAACCCCGCCCCCACATCTTTACAGATTCGACTACCGTCAGCGCCAGTTGTACCTTGTAAAGAATTGTTTCATCCTCCGTATAGATCTGGGTAGTGCATGGGGGCCATGCCGGGGTATGAGTTTTGAGAATCCATTTTCGAAAATCGTTTTCAAGGAAAAAAAGAGTTCGATACCTCAGTATTTGAAAGTCAAATCCTGAGCATACCCGGTGTATTTATAGTCACCGCACGCGTACTCCCACTAAACCACCGATGCTATTGGTGATTTGATGCAAGAATTCTTTGATTTATATTTATATACCATTTTATTGAAATGAGGACTCGGTTTTAATCTCGTGCAACAGGACGGTCAACTCAAAGTGCACATAGCTTTACTAGTGGCGACGTGATCTGGGTGGATCAAGCATCCCCAGTGATGACGTTCTGGCTCCACAATAAGTGTTCCCCTACCCAATTGGTGGAAACTGCTCGTCGTAATGCAAGCCCGCTCCGGGAAGCTCCTACAACAACCATCCGCCGCGGCAGCACCTCAACTCTGCCTGCACGTTTTGTATGAAAGAATATTGTCGCATAGGTCTATAGAGATTAATCTATTAAACAGTCCGTGATAGCAGCTATTGAGTATGGCTCTGCAGCTTGGCGTATTGCGCGAATCCTCGCATCGCGTGCACGGACACGGTAGGTAGCACTGTACCGAAGCGCGCTGTTCTCAACCTCCTTTGCTTCGAACCAAGAAGCAAGTCTATAGCTTCATATAAGTCCATTGCACACGCCTGGTATCTCTCAAGGAGACTTCCTCTTCGTTACTTTGCCTTGTGCCCAGGCGTTTAGATCATGTACGACCTTTTGGACAATGTTCACTCAGCAGCTCACATATGTGGCCATACGCAAGGTGGCTGAAGTTTGGTTTATGCAAACTCACCATCACAACTTGATCTTCCTTCAACTGCCACGTGATTTACCTCACGTTCCGGCATCGTCGATGAAGCTCCAAAATCGTGTTCCAGAGTGGTAGCTGCGTCGACTCAGCCTCAGCCTCAGCCTTGCGACATGCATAAGAATACGAGGCACACCCTTTCGAGACCTGATCATACATTCTCAGCCTGCTCTCAATTTTGATCGCCTATACATTCTGTGCGATAATATCGTTGCCGTTGTTAGCTTGAGGGGATATGAAGGATTGGATCAAGCAACACAGCTGGCTACATTTTCTTTGAAATCAAATAGGTGGTGACCTCATGGATATTCCAGCGACTGAAGAAGAGGCCAGGTCACATATCAGGTCAATCAGACGCGCCAAAGGACTTGATGGACCGGAAACAAACATATGCGATCTCGAAAATGCCCTTATCATGTAGGTGAGCAAATTTCTTGTGTAGGGAACAATGATTGACTTGATTAGCCTTTCCGAACAACTCTACCAAAAGTCCACACACTTCCTTTCGGAGTTGATACAGAACTCCGATGACAATTTCTACGAAACATATGTGCCTACATTGAATATCACGTTCACTCACAACAGTAAGACTCTAAGGATCGACTGCAATGAGATTGGCTTCGGGAGATCCAATGTCGAGGCCATCTGCAAGATAGGTCGAAGTACGAAGGCTAGTTCGGGAAGTTCAACCAGATACATAGGCGAGAAGGGTATCGGTTTCAAATCAGTGTTTAAGGTGGCCGACGTTGTCTCTATATCATCCGGCCCATATTCCTTCAAATTCGACAAAATCCAACCCTTGGGGATGATTGCCCCCATCTGGTCCGAATTCCCTGACACTCGACTACCACGAAACACCTCTGTTCTTCTTCAATTGTCCGATGGATACGATACCACAGAACTCGAAAAAGAACTCAAATCCCTCGATCCCCGACTATTGATGTTCCTCAGGAAGCTCAAACAGGTTCACGTCACAATTTACGGGAGATTTGAACAAGTGTGGAGGTGTACTCTTGGACGTCAAGATTCACCATCCTCCCTCGAAGGGGCTAGTAAGGTAAATCTACATTTCGATGAGGCATTGTCGACATTTGAGGTGATCCGATTTCCGGTCAACGATATGCCAGATGATCCTAAGCGTGTAGGATGTAATTCTTCGGAGATATTACTCGCTTTCCCTGTGGATGAGGACGGTGAACCCTGTATTGCCCCGCAAAAGGTTTATGCGTTCCTACCCATCAGGGATCATGGATTCAAGGTTGGCGTCTTCAAAGTGCTTAAGTTAAGGCATTCACTGACACGTTCAGTTCCTCATGCAAGCTGATTTTTTGCTTATTGCAAATCGAGAAGACATTGATGTGTCATCTGCGTGGAATCACCGCTTGTTGGTGGCAATCCCGGAGGCATTCCTTCAAGCAGCTCAAATTCTAAATGACGGTAATTTACGCTACTCTTGGTCACGTTATCTACCTCAGAGACCGCCGCTATCCGATTTCTTTGAGCATTTGGACTCCTGTATCCGTCAGACGCTTCAGAAATCCAAGATTATGGAATCACTTTCTGGATGCTTGTGCACCCCCCAGAAGTTGGTCTTTGTACCTCAAGAATTTCGTGATGAGGAAGGTACACCTCTCATCCAGACAGAACATACACGGTCTAAGTATTTGTCTACTAAATACGCTGTTGGGGATGAGGCTGCCTACATAAGCCTTGGAGTACGCAAACTGTCCACCTCTGGCTTTATAAAAGATCTTGAGAGGCTCCTATCTGAAAATCACAAAGGATTCCAGGAAATGCCAACTACATGGCACTGCTCCTTGACCAATGCCTTGCAGCACGCTATTCAACAAGACTCACAAATCATATTCAAACTGGTCACCCTTCCTATTATTCCATTGAAAGACGGGCGGTGGATTGCATCTAATCAGCAGCAGATTTGCTTTGCCAGCCAAGCCGAAGATCCAGACATACCAAACGGCATATCGATGGGTGAAATCGACCCAAAAGCCATCTTACAATCCTCTCGGCGTAACCTTTTCGTCTTGCTAGGAGCCCAAATTTATAGCAAGGATTTGGTTTGCGCTGCCATTGTGAGCAAGCAAGTGAAACATAATTTCAACCCTGATGCCATCGATATACATGATCTTATCTCTTACGCTGTTTACCTCTACAAGGCGGGGTGGAGGAATCCCGAGAAAATTGATCTATGGGTGGTTACTGAGGGTGGCACAGCAAATCGCGGTTCCGAAACATATGCAGACTCTCTGAAACCGGCCTCTGCCAAAGTCCTGCTAAGAGATCTTTCTACACGCTGGACGCCTTTTCCGATACTCCACAGGAGCTACTCTGAGACTGTTCTACCAAAAGATGAGTCTTGGACAACATGGCTGCGCGAAAATCTTCGAATTGAGGAATACCCTCGTCTTGTTTTGTCTGACGGTCCAAAGATGCTTTTGACAAGAGAATTTCGAGCGTTAGCGGAGGAGAAGAATGTATTGCGACTTCTTCTTCTGCTTCGCGACAATTGGGACAATTATTCCAACTATCTCGTATCCAAAGAGCGGTCCGATGCTGAGACAGACAATTTCAGAACCCAATTCCGCGACAAGATCGCCGGACTCTTAGTACCCTGCCAAGGAGGGGGAAGAGCTCCCTTGGGGCATACTGTTCTGCCTGCGACGGAGCTTATGCCGAATGCTAGCAAGTCGACGAAGTTTCTGGAGGTACCTATGCCACAAGACGCTCGCTGGAAGATACTGAAACATTTTGGAGTCGTTGTAGAGCCTGGGCTAAGCCAATATTTATCCTATCTTCGTCAGATGAAAGAGAATGGAGCGTCTGTGAAGCGAGTGTCTGACATCTACAAGCAAATGCAGCTACATTCTGCCACTAAAGGGAAAGAGATCAAGTAAGTCAGTTCTGTTCAAGCTGAAAATTAGTTAAGATTGCCTGGCCTGATGATAACCAGCGCGACAAGTCTACAAGATGAGCACGCCCTGGAACATGTCGTGTGCCGTTCGTAATGTAGCTAACATCTTACTAGAGATGCATTTGAGGCTGAAGAACTGATCTACATCCCTTCTTCAAGCCGCAGAGATAAAGGTACTTGGGCGAGCCCTTCTTTCTGCGTCTGGAATGGTCCCGAGTGGCTCCGCAAAACACCATGTCTCCACGATACCTACCCGGACTTCTATGCTTTCCTATGGTTCACACTAGGCATCGAGAATGCCACTTGGAAGACGATCATTGATGAAGCCGAATTCATTGATGCCTCTGACGACGTCGAGCACATCGCTGAAGTTTTCAAGGCTATCAATGTCTGCTTAAAAGATGCTAAAGACCCCAAAACGAAAGCTGAAATCGTAAAGATACTGAAAAATTCTCGATTATTTCCTATATCTGCTGGCAAATCTAAATGGGTATTTGACTACACGTGTACCGCAGGAGCCCTTGATATGTGGTTTATTGCAGATCGTTGGCATTTAAGAAAGAGCTTTGACGGCATTGTTCCTCTACTCGCCTTGGATGTGGAAACTATCGAAAAGATTCACCTTGTAATCTCTACGTTGGGACTGGAAGGTAGGCTACTTTCTAGTGCCGCGGAAGAATACGCGAATGTGAACGGGCCAACGCAACTTCACCAAAAGTTCACTGCTGTCCTCCGCGCGAAGGCTAGATACATTGCACGGTAAGTGAACGAGACATCATTGTAACACACTAGGCTAAGTGAGCGATCAGACTTCTACCATCGGATAGCCCAGTGCGGGCAGAGATCATCGACCAATTGTGTCATCTCAACGTATATACTTCTGAAGAAGTGATCCTCAAATGGGCAGTAAAGATTGATGGCGTTGAAGTCCTAGGCCGTGCAGACGCTGGACGCATCAAAATTGCTCACAGAGGGAAAACCATAAATATCTATTTGCCAGAAGACGATGCGAATGTCGGCAAAACGCCTCTAGAGCTGCGCGAACACATTGGAAAAATTTGTGACATTCACGATACTGGACAATTGAGGCTCCTCGATTTCATCCTATCTGAGCCTGAGCTCGACGAAATCGATAGGCAGCTTTCGCGAAGAGGAGTACCCAAAGCCGTTCCTGAGTTTGATGATGCATCTATATATGGCAGCGATTCGGATGAAGACATTTTTGAGAAAGAACAGAAAACTCACCGACGATTCTGGGGCCGTTTATCTACGAAAAAGCCCAAACCAACTAAACGTCAATTTTCTGACCTCCCAGCGGGTCTCCCAGATAGTGTTCAATCATTTCTTGAGAAGTTTGATATGGCTAATTCGTTCCGCGAACGGCTTCATCAGCCATGGGCCGAGGCCGAAGCCGACGAAATGCTTGCGCATCTTTGCACGTTAGAAAACATCGATCCCTGGATGCTTCTACCACAGAAGAGGGACGATTGGAATAGCTTACTTAAAGCGCAAGATAAGATGCCAGGTACCGTCACAGGTGTGAGCTGGAACCAATCGAGAACAATACACGCCAAGGGCAACATCTCGAAGACGGCTAATCGCTTTCCTGCGTGCATGTATGAGGACAACCGGCGGAACATACGGATTGAGGTTTCCACAGCGATAAGGAACATGGTCGGAGAAGATATCCTCTTCGCCGCTGAGCTTCATGTGGGTCGCTAGATTCCAATATGGCCCGTATTTTCTAAACTCTGGACAGGTATCACGATTATTCGAAAAGCACTTGGGGTCAGCTTTTACGCCAGAACTTCATTGGACGAGTCCACTGCGAAGCAAAGCAGGTATTCTTCCGTTCTTGGCATACGATAAAACTTGTTCAACTTTCACCATCGATGATGTTCAAGGCGGCTTTTCAAACCTCCTAACGCGCTTAGGGTACAAGAAGGCTACATCATGGCGAAAGTTTCCGATCTACTATATCGAAGTCGTACCTTCCAAGGGAGACCTATCGGAAGTATTCTGTTTAGACCCGCATCAAGTTGAAAAGGTAAGTGCGGTCTGTGATCGATGTGAATGGCTAACCAGTCTCAACTTCTGTAACTCCATAGACTATAGAGCAATAAGACACTTTTGGATGCTGACAACTTCCTCAGGCTTGGACTTGCCACACTGGCATGACGGAAACGCCGCCTCATCAAGTTTATCTCCTCATTAGAGTGATCAACGTGCAGACCAAACCAGAAACGATCCTTTTTGTCGATCCTTGGAGGCTACACAGCGAAGGAATTCTGAAACTTGCTTCTATCGGTCAGCATCAAGCGATGTTCCAGCAAGAAGCGAAGGGAATCGTTCTAAAAGACCCTGAAGAGATTCCCCGTAGCTTCAAGGAGGAGAGAAACCTTGGGAGGATATTTCACAGGCGAAAGCTCCATCGAGAGAGCCGTACGCCTTCACCGCAGCCAGTACCGATGCTGTATCGCTACGAACGCTTGCAATTCAGTGCGATAAGAATTTTAGAGCTGTTCCCAGGTCAAGAAGACGATCCCTTGTCTGGAAAGATTCACCACATGCATATGGACGAGAGACGACCGTACAAGGCGCTGTCCTACGTATGGGGTCCAGCGATGGTGACTTCTCAGCTCAAGTCTTCTCGGGGTGACATCCCCCTCACAACATCTTTAACCCAAGCTTTGAAAAGGCTACGACACGATAACGAAGCGATATTTATATGGGCAGATGCAGTTTGCATCAATCAAAATGACGACCATGAGAAGGCCGAACAAATTCGTATGCTCCCAAGGATCTTCCAATCCGCCGAGGGCGTTGTCGGATGGATCGGAGATGTATACGAAGATAGTGATAAGGCGATTCAGACGTTGCTACAGATACGTACCTTGGAATTGTCGCCAATGGATTGGTCAGAAGATCTCCCAGATATCCCTGATACGTGGCGTAATGGGATACCCCCTCCATCGGACGAGGTGTGGCAGGCTATCAGGGATATCTTCAAACGAGAGTGGTTTTCACGTGTATGGATTATCCAAGAAGTAGTGCTCGCTCATGAGCTCAAGCTGATATGTGGCGATTACGAGGTCGATTGGGAAGATATTTTCAAAGCCGTGGAGATATGCTGCGAGAACGACACCGATCTACTACAACCCAACTCATTGTTGAGGCAGAGTTTCCCATCACTAAAGATTGCATATTCCCTCGGGCTCGCTCGAAATGCATTCCAACACAAACAACTGTCTCATCGCTTCCATCTCATGTCACTTCTCGATACATTCCATTACACGAAGTCCACGAAAGCGTACGACAAACTCTTCTCAATGCTTGGTATAGCCTCCGACTCTGGAGATGCGGTGTTTGACCCTGACTACGCTTCTTCACTGGAATGTGTAGTGCGCAGATATGCCCAAGAGTTCGTCCATAGGGGAAACGGACTGGATATGCTCTACCGGTCTGGGCGTGGTAAATCGTACGAGTTTTCTTCTTGGATTCCAAATTGGACGGGCTGCGAGCCATGCAAGACAATTTCGACCTGGCGCGGAACTAAAGGTGTTTTCTCGGCGGCCGGAACGACATATTCACGCATTTCCATTGACAACATCAACAATAATCTCTTGTCGCTTACTGGCATGCATGTCGATACCGTTTCCGATATTAGTTCAAGAAGCATGCGAGATTACGATATCATTAGTGTAGTCAATGATGCACGCAGTATGATACAAGAGCTTGGCGTCTATCCGACTGGGGAGTCGCTTGCAAAAGTCATGCTTAAAGTTCCAATCGGAAACGCGGTAGCACCTTGCACTGATGACTTGATTCCATCGATAGAGCATCCAGTAATAGCTATTGACGGCCAAGAAGAAGACGCGTTCGACTGGAACAGAAGCTTCATGGACGTCCATTCCGCCCACGACATCGTCCAACTCCTGCAGCGACCCAAGGCCAAGCGTGAGCAGAGCTGGAAGTATTGGACCACAGCAGCAACCTTTATGAAGCGGCTCTCAGATGGAAGGTTCTTCGTCACAGAGAAAGGGTATGTAGGCGTTGGGCCTCCGGCAGTTACGAAAGGCGATTGGGTATTCGTGATAAATGGTGGCGTCGTACCATTTCTCATCTCACAACCAGAGTCAAAAAAATGTCAGGCTCTCGTCGGAGAGGCCTATGTCCACGGTATTATGTATGGTGAGAGCTTGGAATTCAAAGGGATCAAAGAAGAAGTCGTTTCTGTAGAGTAGGGAAGTTCTTATGGTCTAACTTTAGCGACTTCGTATAACTCTTGAATTTTACACTAGATTACCGATGCTGTCGTTGTCATGAGATGATTAATAGATTTCATGACCCACATCCACAATACAAATGCAAATTTTAGAAACATTCGACGGAAAACACAATGGGCTACTGAGTCGCTGAAATTCATGCATGAATTTCATGAGGGATTTGAGTGGCGATGAAGCAAAAATGCGGGGTAATAAAAAATTTCCTTCGCTAATGGAGGGCGTTGGACTGAAACTAGCGTTGTGGGATGATGTATTGCCGGTTGTAGCACCATTGCAGGCTACGCAGAACTAAATCTCCGAGAAAGAGATGGCCATGGGAGGGGCATTATTCAAACTACTAGTATGGTGATCAAGGATGTGATGTACTATCGAGAGCTCTTCTCGGCAATCCTGATGAGAATATGGAAGACATCACCTACCAAGATGTCAAAACCAAGACTCTTTTGAGACCTAGAACCGGCGGATGCAGAGTACTGGGCTTGAAAGCTGTGACTTAGTCAGCTTTGATTGAGGCAAGCTCTGCAGAATTGGACCCGGTTATGACGATGTTTTGATGTGGTATATTGTCTGTGACAACGATTAGATGTTGCCTTGCGGCTGCATGAGGCCCTTCGTGATAGTTATTTAAGGAGCTAATAGTCGCCTTAGGATACACGCGACACATGGATAGCGGTCACAGTCCGTCTTTAATAGACCCTGAGACGCTAGCTAAATACATACGTAATATTGTCAATGAATTCATAGCGAAGGTTCAGGAGAAAGGAACATTCGAGGAATGACTTACGCCTGATGTTTAAAATGATGGAAACGCGAATCAATGCGCGACAAGTACTAACAAGGACATCTTTACTGCTAATGCGGAAGAAAAGAGACACAGAAATCATGTTATGGTTGCTAATGATGAATGCGAAGATCTAAACAGTCAACCCAAAACTTGTGAACGAAATCGGGTCTTCAAACTGGGCTCCAACCTCAGCCGATACTATGGGTACAGCAGATACACATTACCAGTGCAAGATCATACTTGCGCGCATCTCTAACGGACGCTTTACTTCTGCACTAAACCAATCTCTTGTTGCTTCTTTATCAAGTCCTCTGGTATGCTTATACACTAAAACGTATTTCTGTGTCACCTCTTCATACACTCTACAGATATATATACTTGACATGATCGTGTGTCTGTCCAAAACATCAACCAGTACGGTATCCGGTCCGCGCTTTGTTTGGGCGATGGTGATACTTAGGGGCTTCCACAGAGCGATTTCAAGTAGGACAGGGCCGATACTATAGTAGTCGAACGCTTGCCTGAAACGATCTGTGGTGCTTGTGGGGATCTCGAACTGCGCGGATGGTGAGTATAGTGGAGGTTGGTATGCTTGGACTGCTGCGTTCTCTTCGGAGCTTTTGGAGAAAGCTGTGTGGATGTCGAGGCGTGCATTATCGAAACCAATGAATAAAGGGTAGTATACTCCTAATTCTCTACACGAAGCCTAAGCGAGCCAACACTTGTACTCGTACAGGAAAGGAACCCCTTTCCTTCTTATCTTTTTGCTTCTGTAGAGACGAATGTATACCCAATAGAAGTCCATTTCAACCCTTGACAAAATGCTCAAGTCCGCAAGGGTATAATCGCAATACAATGGAGCACATTAAAGCCAGTCGGTAGACAATGGCTGCTGCTTATCAAGAAGAATATTAACCTAATATACTCTAACACTGATGAGAAAAGTCATGATTGATTGCAGTATTCATATCGTGCCTGCGGATCCAAACCATATTATCCTTGTATATTGTTTTAAGGTGTGTCATGCGTATTTTGCCCCAAATGTAGGTACGCATCTCAACCTCAACGTGTTGTAGCTGCGGTAAAAGTTTGGCCGCAGCGACCAGAAGCTCAGAAACCTTGAGGGTATGCCGATACATTGGCCGCAGGTCATACCATGTATCTCCGTCCAAGATTTCTGTTTTGTAGAGCTCTGGTTCGATGTGCAGAACATGGTCCTGTGAATTTAGCAAAAGTCATATTGCACGCGAGATGTTGATTGAAGAAAGAGGTGGGATAGAAGTAGGCACAGATATAGTGCTGGTCAAGAGACACACTGAGTTATTCCGAATCAGAGTAAGCCCGCCTCTCGATTCTGTGTCCATGCGCGCTACAAAGCCCACACGGTGCGTACCCACCCTGCATTTGTCGGTCGCCCAATGAAGTCCGTAACAGCCCCCAATTGTTTTCTTTGCTTCAAACAGCCCCCAGTTTCCCTTTTCGAGTCGCTACAAGATTTGCGGATATCTTTTCACCTCCGAATTGTGAAGCCCCGCCAAAGGCCGTACGATGAAACGCAGACTACCTATGGACTTCTAGGGTGAGTTCAACGGCACAGTACCGTACGCTGTTGCATGTAGTGGGCAACTTGGCAGGCACTCTACGCCTCAGTGAGCAGGGCGATAGCCCCACATACAACGTCCAGCATGCTCCTCCCAGAACAGTGACCTATTACTACACATCCACACCATAGAATTGAAAAATTCACGATTATTATGTGTCGCAAGGCCAATTTACATAAGGCGTTCCATTTTCATAAAAACCCATCGTGTCGTTACAGAGAGTCGGGGTTTAGCGTTAATCAGAGCGTATCGGCCAATGCGTAGGTGGCTAGCTTACCAAGGTGCCATGGCCAGCATATTGGAGGCAAAGCTATTGATACGGTCTGTTCTATTGTTTATTCTGCGCCTCGATGCTCACCCGATCTGTACGTTTTCCGGCATTTTCTTCTATGTCGTCCACATCTTGAACTGCCTTGGCATCAAGATGGCCCTTGTTTTCTAGGACAGAGAGATCATGGCTCAGACCTTCTGTTTCGTATGTTGAGAACCGCCATGCGGGAATTTTGGCGTCAAACATCTGATCGATTTCTTCCAAAGTACGGCCCTTGGCGTAGGGTTAATTCATGGGTGTTGCAAATGATTAGAGATGGCAATCTTACCTTAAGTTCTGGCATGAAGAACCATGCCCAGATCGAACTCAAAACAGCAAAACCTCCCCAGACGTAGGCGATGCCTGCGCCTAGCGACGCGAGGCCGTATGGTGTCGAGTAGACAACAGCGAAACCGACGACAACATTCCAGGCCGTCTAGAGCTATTAGCTATGTGCTACCGTCAGTGTCCTTGTGATGGAACGTCACTTACGGATATAGCCATGGTCTTTTCACGGAGCGACTGCGTTCCAACCTCGGCAGCAGTGACATAGGCGCCAGGACCAAGCGTCATATGCAGAATGCAGGTATAGAGTTGCATACCGGCAACGACACCGTTTGCTTCGGAGACGCTGGGCCTAGCAAGATTTCCGAGGGCGGCAACAGAGAAAAGGAATGCGGCTTGGCCAAAGCCACCCCAGAACACGAGACTGCGTCGTCCGAAAATATCGAAAAACACCATCGACATCAAAGCGGTTACTACAGAGGTTGCGTTGTTTACAACCGCATAAATGAAGGCCTTGTCTCCGAAACCTACTTGTTTGTAGAACGTTGGACCGTACGAAGAGGAAAAGGTCACACCTGTTACACATTAGCTCCTGCTGATCGGATCATCCAGCAAGAAATTAGACGAAATAATTACCTGTCAGCTGTTGAAACCCCATTATCGTGCAGGCGATGAGAGTTCGTGTGCGATTCTTCTGGTTGAATAGTTCCATCCACCCACCCTTCTTCTGACGCCCAATGGCGCCCTGCTCTCTCATAGATGCAACTTCTAACTCTGGCTGTCCACTATCAACAGCCTCCCTCTTACGCACAGTGCGGAGGATCCGGACTGCCTCATCGGAATGGTCATTAAAAACGAGCCAGCGTGGTGAGTTTGGAGTCAGCCAAAGAAGACTTAAGATGATAACTGCCGGCAGCGCTTGCAGGGCCGTGGCGATCTGCCAACCGGAATCGTCGATTTTCTTAGACATGGACTCGTTTACGATACCCGCGATGAGAGAGCCGAAGGTAAGCAGGAGCTGGATCGACCCAACAAAGAACCCTCGAAGTGGCGCGGGACTTATTTCAGACTGGAACGTCGGCACCCTAGAGTTTGCCTAGGTTAGACCATCGCTTCTCTAAGTTGATCAATTTCTACTCACACATTTTCCACAAGCCCGACTGCGGTATATACTAAGAACCTCCCCACAATGAATTGCGTAGGTGCTTTACTTGTCACTTGTATGATCGGCCCCACAACCTGCACACAGCAAGTCGCATACATTGTGCGCTTATGCCCTATCCTCTCGATGATTGGCCCAACAATGACAGCACCGAGGAACTTTCCGAGTAACGGCAGCGAGTTCATCAAAGACTGTGTAGATTTTCCTAATGCGTACTTGTGCGTCTTTGCGTTATAGGTACCAAATTGTCGCAAGAACGGCGCCATTGCTTGCACACCGCCGAAGGAAGCGCCGTCGTATCCGAAGAACACACTGCCCATCGCGTAGATGCAACAGTAGAACATGAGGCGAGGAGTGGCCGTTGAATAGGCCGCCTTGCCGGCGAAAACACCGCGACCCATGGTGACAATATCGCGCGCAAAGGGAATTGATGACAATGGCTGCGATACATTGTGGAAACGACGATCGAACTATATAACTTCTGACCGCCCACTGCGACGGTACAACTTTCCCGAGCATCGGGGTAATCCAAGGAAGTCTTCTGGGGAAAATCTGGAGAAAGTCAATCCAAGCAACGAGCGCTATTTACTAGCTGGTGGGTCCCGATTTCATGGGCTCGGAAGTCTGCCGAGAGCCCGGGAAGATGGCCGAAAAGTGCTGGCAAACATGGCACGACGGGAGCATTACCACACAATGATGTTTCCCAAGCTACTCGTACGGGAAGATGTGTGAACGTTGCTTCAAGAACCTTCCTATGTCAAGTCCTCTTCGAATCAATTAGCAAACTGAGTCAAGTCAAAGTCATTGGCTATGGTGATCATTGCTTATTAGCGCGGTCGCCCCGCGCGCAACGCCGAATTGCGGATTAAGAACCGAACATTGGCCGCGCGGTAGTCCGAAGTAATTACAAGGAGTTCGTGACCCGGTGCCGTTCGACCCTGGCGTCAAATATTCTTGGATAAAGATTCAGGCAACGTCACCCTGCACGGTAAAGCTGCAGAACTACCTACCTAGGCATAGTACAACGCGTAGTCGGACCTTTTGAATATTTGAGCTCGCCAGTTTTGGAATTTTCGGTCTTTGTTACCTGTTAACACCTGTCGTGAGAGGTATACACGGTTCGTTCACCGTTGGCCAAGAGAAGATGTCTGAGCACTTCGATCTCGTTGTATATGGCTCGACTTCAGCAGCTGTCGCAGCCTCCATCCAAGCCGCTCGCTTGGGTCGATCAGTTGCTCTGGTATCCCCAGCACAACACGTTGGTATGAGCTTCTCTGTCAGGCGTTGTTTCTACGGACTGATCGCTTTTTCGCAGGTGGAATACAAATTAATGGCCTTGGTGCGACCGACATCGACAATCAGGCTGAGTTTCAAAACAGCACTACATTGGGAGGTCTGAACCTCGAACTTCATCAACGTATAAGCAAGCATTATGGTCGCTTGGAGCGTTTGAACAACGTTGTACTTCAAAAGAGCAAAGATGTAGATGTTTGGCGTTTTGAAGCACGAGTGGCCGAAAACGTGATTGGTCAATGGCTGAGAGAGTATGAAGACCGTATCACTATCTTTAAATCACCACTCGTGGAGAAACAGGACGCAATTAAACAAAATAAAGGCATTATCAAAAGCATGCAGCTTGCGAATGGCGCCATAGTAACAGGCGATATGTTCATCGAAGCCTCTTACGAAGGTGATCTCCTGGCCGCAGTGGGTATCTCCTGGACACTAGGCCGCGAGTCTTCCGGCCATTACACTGAGTCCCTAGCTGGTATTCGCGCCGAAACACTTTACCGCCAGATTGATGTCCTATTAGACCCCTATATTGAACCTGGCAATCCCTCCAGCGGCCTCCTCTACGGCATCTCAGGCGAACTATTCGGGACCCCAGGCGATGGCGACAAACACTTGCAGTCGTATTCCTATCGTCTTCCCGTCACAGACCAACCCTCCAATCTCGTTCCTTTCACGGAGCCAGAAGGCTACGACCCGGCCTGGTACGAACTCCACCGCCGCTATTTCGCTGCAGGGGGCACCTTCTACATGCCCAACAAGCGCCTTCCCAATGGTAAGACCGATCTTATTGGCTCCGAAGGAGCGCTCTCCACAGATCTACTCGGCATGAACGATGAGTGGCCTACCGCATCCTACGCTCGCCGAAAAGAGATCTTGAAAGAGACTGCCACATTCACAAAAGGCCTGCTGTGGTTCATCTCCACCGATCCAGGTGTACCGAAACCCTACCGCGATGCATGGTCCAAATTCGGATACTGTAAAGATGAGTTTCCCGATAACGGGCACTTCCCTTATGAGCTTTATGTGCGTGATGCTCGACGCATGGTCTCAGACTACATCATCACGGAGGCTACAGCCTCGGGACCTTCTCCGGAGAACCCGCATCCTGTTCCGCAAGTCGATGACCCTGTGGCCGTGGCCTTCTGGCCAACTGACACGCACTCCGTAAGACGCATCATCCGTGACGATCGCGTCCACAACGAAGGCTTCATATTCAAGGACGGACATAGATGGCGGCCGTTTGGAGTTAGTTACAGGAGCCTGGTACCAAAGAGGGAGGAAGCAACGAACTTTTTAAGCGCGACGTGTCCGAGTAGTAGTCATGTAGGGTATGGAGCTGTAAGATTAGAGCACCAGTTCTACGCGATAGGGCAAGCGTGTGCGGAGGCAAGTGATATTGCGCTCAAGAATGGAATTCCTGTGCAGGATGTGAAGTATTCAGAATTAAGGGAAAGATTAGTTAGGGGAGGCGTGGTTTTAGATGCTGAGAGTGTTGGTGTGCCTAGGTTTAATGGCGAGTAGATGACAATGTGGGAATTTAGTTTGCAAAGGCAGTATTACTAAAAATTAAAGGTATAATCCATACTAGATAACAGTTTAATAATTCCTAAAGACTATATCATTTTACTACTCAGTCATAATACGGCGTTGAGTAAGACTCTACGAGCGGCTAGGATCTACAGTCACTCCGCACTAGTTTGGTGCGCCAA
>JACVRA010000665.1:0-12780 GCA_019828545.1 Paracamarosporium sp. OC-R06-R3 | reverse complement strand
TATTATTATAATATATATAATAAAAAGCTACTTACTATTATTAAAGGCATTAAATACTAGTACTAATATTTATAAGAATAACGTTTTAAGGTCTTAATAGACTATAATAACCTATAATAGTTTATAAAAATAAAGATGCTTATAAAACGTTATATTTAATTTTACTTAACCTTATATAAGTATAATTTTATAATAACTTATTATATAAAATTTATAAATCTAGTAAATAGATTGTTCTAACGTCTAAACTATATACTTATAGTTAGTAAACTTAAATAGAAAAGTAATAAAACTTTTATATAACTTCTAACTAAGATATTATCTTAATAAAAAGGTAATAAGACTCTTATATCTATAGTTACTACTAAATTAAATAGTGTAAAGAAGTAAAATTAGGTCCTAAAAAACTAGATTTATAACTTTAAAAGGAAGGATAAAGAGATAGTAAAACTTTAGTTTCTAAAAAATTAAAAGAAATTAAAACTTAAGAGTTTAAACTTATTAAGGAATAATATTAATAATTTAGTACTAAGTAGTCTTAATATCCTTTATTTAAAACTAATAAAACTTAAGTAGATTAAAATAATTTAAGAATACCTAAACGTAATTAAGAGCTACTATAATAGCCCTTTTTTAAGATACTTTAGTATTACTTAAATTCTTAAGTAGGTCTAATAACGTTATTATTAGACTAGAATAGCTAAAGACGTATTAAATTATATTTATAACTATAAATGCTATTAAAGGGTAATTATAAAAAAATATAAGTTATATAGCCTTTTTTAAACACTATCTATCCTTAATAGGCCTTAGTAGTATATAATAATAGATTTTATTATTAATTTACCCTTAAACTAATTTATAGGAATAATATATAACGTAATCCTAGTTATAGTACACCATTTTTTAAAAATAGCCTATTATATACCTATATAAATAGATTAGCACGGTATTAATTTAATCTAGGTATAAATTTAAAAGGTAATCTACTTATATGGCAACCTAAAAATAGTACTATTAAATAGAGGCCTAATAATAAGATTTTATTATTAAGATATATTTTATTATTACTTAAACTTATAGCGCGTCTTAACGTTTACTTTCTACCCTTAGATAGATAAATAGACTAAACATTAAAACTAAATTTTAAAATAATATCTTTAAATCTTTTATTCTCTTAAATAGGACAATTAAGCCTTATAAATATCCTTAGTAGAGTTTACCTATAATAATAGTTAATACTTATTAACTAATTATACTCCTTATTAAATTTACTTTAGCTATAACCTAACGGAGCCTAATTGGCCCTATTAGCCCTTAAGAGATAGAGAGAGCCCTAAAGATTTCTAGATAACTAAAAAACTACTAAAAATTAAAGTATAAATACGTAAGAAACTTAAAGTAATATAAAAATATTAAAGAAGTATTATAAATAAAAAAAGATTACCCCTTAAATTTAAAGTAGAAGATAAGGTATAAGTATTAAACTAATATATAAAATTTATAAGACTAAGTAAAAAGCTTAATTAGAAATTTTTAAAACTAGGTATAATTAAAGAATATATTAGTTTACTATTAATAGCTTATAAAGTAGACCTACTTAAGTTAAGTAAAGTATATCTAGTATTTTACTCCTCTTTACTAAAGTTATATAAACCTTATAAATTTCCCTTATACTTATAGAAGCCTATTACTAATAGTCTATACTAGTTAGGCAATAACGTATATAAAATAGACTTTATAGTTAATAGATAATAAAAAGACTTTAAAGAATAGAAATACCTTATTAAATAAACTAGCTATAACGTTAGTAAAAACTTATAGGAGATAGAGGTATCTATTAATAGTAATACTCTAAAGAAGTATTAAAAAAAATTAAAAATATCTTCTAAAAGATTAATTATTAAAATCCTTATATAAAAGTATAGAGGCTATAAATAACCTTTAAAAAAGAGAGAGGTAAATCTTAATATTTAAAATTAACTACTAGAAATTACTAGGGCTTACTAGGACCTATTAGACTATAATAGACTTAAAAACTTAATACTTAAGTTTTTTAAAATCTATTAAAACTTATTAAATATAGCTATTTACCCTTTTATTTTATATTCCTTTATATATCTCCTATAGGGAGTTTGGTAAAGGTTAGTTTTAAAAAGTAAAATATTTTAATAAAAAATAAACTAATAAAATTTCTTAAGTTAAAATTTAAAATTAACTACTAAGGAAGAAAGAAATATATTAAGATCTATAATTAAAACTAACTAGGACCTCTTATATATATAGATAACTAATACTTAATACTATTAATAAAGACTTATAAAGGCTAGTATATACTAAGTTATATAACTAATAGACTTAATAGAGGTCTACTAGGTTTATTAATAAACTTAATAAAGGTCTATTAGGTTTATTAATAGACCTAATAGACATTTATTTAATCTATTACTTAAGTATATAAGAATAAAAGAATTACCTTTAATTTTTATATTTAACCTATTTTATATAGTAATAACCTATTAGTAATCTATTATTTAAATTCTCTAATAATTCCTATTATATTACTTACGTAATATAATATTGTTTTATCCTTATATTAAGTACTCCTACTTAAGAATTAACCCTACTTACCCCTTTATATCTAGCTAACTTTAGGGCTTTAATATTTTAAATACCCTTAATATAAGTACTAGTAATCTTTTAACTATGTCTATTAATACTCTTAAGAGTAATGGCATTACTATAGCTAAAGATTATTAAAATCCTATAGTTAAACTAGATCTATACTATAGTAACTATAAATATATAAAGATTTAGGTTTTATAACTTAATATATACTTCTACTTCTTAAGATGGGAATAGAAAGACAAGGATAAAATACTCTTTATAGCTACGTATATATAAGGTAATATATTTAAATAGATTTAACCCTACGTTAACTAGTACCTTACGTAAGATAATAAAGTTAATAATACTATTAATTAAATAATAGAGGACTATAACTACTTCTATAAGAAGTTTAAAATATACTTTAAAATTATTAATATAATATAGATTACTAAAAGAGCCTTCTAGAATATTAAATAAGTTTAATTAGCTATAGAATATATAGTTAAGTTTAAGAAGAATACTAATTAAACTACTTAAAACTAAGTATTTCTAATATTATACTTTTAATAGAGTTTTAAGAAATTTATTAGATAAAAACTTTTTTAAAGCAGTACTACTATAAATATACTCTAGAAACTTATAGACAAATCTATTTAAATTAATTTAAAATAGTATAACTTAGAATAAGACTTATACTATAACTTAAAAGGAGTAAGGAATATAAAACTAATATTTAAAGGAAATTATTAAACCTTATAATTACTACCTTATACCTTAAAGACTAACTATAGATACTAACCTATAGAAGGCATCTACTATAGCCAGCTTAATATTTTAATAAAAGAATAAAGGAAAAACCTATAAAATATTAAAGGATTATTTAATTAAGTTATTAAACTTAGTAACGTTACTTTAGCCCTTAAGAATAAGAATAAGTATGGCAAGGGTACGTCTACATAAAGGACTATTATAGGATAAGAAACTTATACTTATTTTATATATTATAAGCTAGGATATATAGCCAGGAACTATAAATTTAAGAATAAAGTTATTAAATAGTTAAATATACTAAACGCCTTAGGAATGCCACTAGAAAAAGAAAAAGGAAAATAAAAAGTTATCTTAACTTAAGAATAAAAATAAAGACTAAAAGAAATTATAATACTTCTATTAAAAAGTTAAGAATAATATAGTACTAAGGAAATGGCAATAAAGAAAAAAAGTAAAAAAAATATTTTCTTAAGAATACTAATACTATACCTAAATATAAAGGTATTAGAAGTAAAATTAATAATTAATATTTAAAACTACTTAAAAGAACTCTAATAACCTAGGGACGAAGATATATTACCTAAAAATATCCTATACCTTAATAGTAAATATTAAGAGTAAAGAGTAATATACACTTTACTAATTAATTATATATAGGCTAATATCTACTATAATTAAAATAAGAATACAAAAATAACTTACTAAAATAAGAAAACCTTATATAAATAAAAGTATAATTTAAATTATTAAAACCCTACGTACTTAAGACTACGTATAAAATATTATAAGTATAATATATATATAATATATTATTAAGGAAAGGAAGAATTAAATTTTAAACTATAATACCTACTTAGATATTAATAGGCCTAGTTTAATTACCCTATTATAATATATAATAAGTATCTATAGGATAAATAAAAAGCTATATTTTTTTTAAACCTTACTAATAAGTAAATTCTTATAGTAAAGATAATTATTAATAACTTATATACCTAAGACTCTTAGTATACTTACTTAAACCTAGAATATTTCTAATATCTAAAATTTAAAAGAAAAAATAGGTTTAAGAAAGAGAAATATTAGTACTATAAAAAAAAGGTAATAGAAAACCCTTACCTTATACTAGAACTATATAAAAAATTGTCTTTTTTAGACTTAGACTTTAATAAGAAGAAGTTTTTATTAAACTAAATAAAATATTAACTATAATAATATAAATTAAGCTACTAGTATAGCTTAAGAAGATATAGACAAAAGCTCTTATAAATTTAAAAATAGAAAAAAACTTTGTATTATACTAAATAATAAGAAAAGTAGGACTTATTATATTAAATAAAGAAATACCCTATATACTCTATATTATAAATAAAACCCTAATACTTAAGATACCTTATATTACCTAAGAGGTCTATACAACGATAAATGTTTAAGGATATATAAAAGAAATTATTTTAAATATACTATAAAGATTATAATATAAAGTTATATTAAAACTACCTTAACTATAGAAATATAATCTAAATATTAATTAGGCTAAAAAGAAGTTATCCTTTAAATGCTATAGCTATATACTATAAGTAATACCTACGTATTCTAGAAAGAGAATAGTAGATAAAAAAGTTATTAATAATATAATACTATAACCTAATATAGTTAAAAAACTAAGTAATACTTTAGTAGATACTAGTAGGAACTACTAGATTAAAATATATAAAAAGATAAATAATAGTATATTCTATAAAATACTATAAAAATACTATTAATAAAAGTATATATTTATAGAATGGAAAGGAAAAGTAAACCTACTAGAATATTAACCTTAAAATTATATAATTAATTTAAAAGAAGGAAAGACACTACTATTTAAACTATTATATAGCAAATCTAGAAAAGAACTTTAGTAGAAAAAAGAATTTATTAAAATAAATCTAAAAAAAGGATATATATAATTTTTAAAGTTGCTAGTAGTAAGCCTATTTATATTTATATTAAAGAAAGATAGACAACCTAGACTATATATAGATTACTAATAACTTAATAATATAATAATTAAAAATTAATACCTACTACTAAATATATTAGAGCTATAAGATAGACTTATATAAGTAAAAGTCTTTATAATAATAGACTTACAAGATAATTATTACCTTATAAAAATAAAAAAAGGTAAAGAATAGAAAATAGTATTTTAAATAAGATATAAACTATTTAAATATAAAATTATACCTTTTAAACTTACTAATATACTAATAACCTTTTAAGTATTAGTTAATAATATATTACGTAACTACTTAGATATATTTATTATTACGTATATAAATAATATACTTATTTATTTTAAAAATAAATTTAACTATACTATATATATATAGACAGTGTTGAAAGCTCTAGATAAAGCCTACTTAAAAATTAAACTAAAAAAATACCAGTTCTATATTAAGAAACTAGAATTTCTAGGATATATTATTAGTATAGAAGGAATTAAGATAGTATTAAGTAAAGTTAAATATATTAAAAACTAGCTAATACTAAAGATAGCTAAAAATATTTAAGAATTCTTAAGATTTTATAGATTTAATTAATAGTTTATTTAAGACTATATAAAAATTACAATTTTATTAATTAATTTAATAAAAAAGGATGTACCTTTTAAATAGATAGATAACTATAAAATATTATTTTAAATACTTAAAATAGTATATATTCTAGAACTAGTCTTAGTATACTTTAGAGATAATAAGCTAATATAATTTAAAATAGATGCTAGTAATTTAATACTAGGTACCTATATAAAATTAAAAAGGGATAGTAAATGGTACTCTATTATCTACTACTTATATAAGTTTATAGATATAGAAATAAGGTATAACGTACACGATAAAGAGTTATATATAATTATAAAAGTATTAAAGTACTAGAAAATATATATACTTAGCTACTTAATACTAAAGATCTATATAGACTATAAAAACCTTTTATAATTTATAACTATAAAAGAACTTATACTATAATAATAATAATAGTTATAGACTATAGAATAATATAAATTTAAAATATTCTATATTATAGAAAAAAAGAATAAACGGGCTAATATACTTAGTTAATATAATAACCTAGTAGAAGAAAAGATTAAAATATACTCTATTATATTATAAAAAGTAAAAGACGGATTACTAAAATTAATAGTAAAACTTAATTACCTTTTAGTAATTATATATTAAGTACTAAAAGAAGTATAGATAGAACTTATATAATAATACTATAATAACCTACTATATAAATACTTAAGAATTAAGAAGATAATAAAACTAATATAATAAAATTATAACTTTAAAGGAATTAAGAAAGTAGTTATAAATTATATTAAAAGATATATAAATTACTAGAAGAATAAATATACTATATATCTAAAGTATAAAAATATATAAGTAATTAAAATATTAATAATACTATAGAAAGATATATTAATAAATTTTATTATAGGATTACTAATATTAAAAGATTTAGTTATAGGAATAAAGTATAATACTATCTTAGTTATAATCTACTAACTTATTAAGTATATTAAGCTTATTCCTTACTAAAAGAAGATAATAGTAGAAGAACTTATATACCTTTTAATAAACTAATATATTAGATACTATAGTATACCTAAAATAATTATTAGTAATTAAAATAAGCTATTTATATTTAACTACTAGACAACGCTTATAGTACTTATTAGAATAAAATAAAAATTATTAATAGTATATTATCCTTAGATAAATAGATAAATAGAATATATAAACTAGATAATAAAAACCTACCTATAAATCTATTATAATAAATAGAAAAATAACTAGACGTTGTTGCTACTAGTAGTATAACTAGTATATAATAATAAAGAATTAATTATATTAAGATATATACTATACTACGTAAACTATAGAATATATTTATATCTCTTTAATAAAATATTACTAATATAAGTTTATATAAAGAATACTAATAAACTAGCTAAAAATATAAAGAAAATATATAAATAACTTAAAAGAAACCTTAAAATAGCTTAATAGTAAATAATTTTCTATAGTAATAAAAAATAAAAAATAGTATTTTAGTTAAAAAAGAGGGATAAAGTATATCTACTTATAAGGAATCTTTAAATATAAAAAAAAAAATATAAAAAACTTAACTATATTAAAATTAAACTATTTTTTATTTTAGAATAAATATTATTAGTAAACTATAAATCAAAATTACTATTAAATATAAAGATATACTTAGTATTCTACGTATCTCTATTAAAATTAGTAAACTTAAATACTTTAGTTTAAACAACCTTTTACTATTAACTAAAGGAAGAAATAAAATTTAAAGTTAAGTAAATTATATAAATATATAATCTATTTACTATAAAGGAGAAATACCTTATTAAATAAAAAGGATACTTAGATAATAAAAATATATAAAAACTAAAGAAAAACCTAGCTAATTATTAATAAAAAATATATAAGTTTTTTAATAATATAATACTACTAGAAAGAAGAAGACTCTAGATATATCTAAGATTATAAACTTATAAAAGTAGAAAAATCTTTTAATATCTTAGAAATATTTTATATTAATAGAAAAAACCCTACTATAGTATTAGCTATAGAATAATCTATAAATATACTAATAGAATTTTTTAATTTTACCTCTCTATTTATGTCTATCTTAAAAAGAAGATACTTCGTCTTTTTATAAGTATACTCCTTAGCCTACTTTAAAATCTTTTTATTTTATATTAAATAAGTAACTATTTTAGCTAATAACTTTTTATTTTCTTCTATCTTCTTTTTATACTTCTTATAAGTTTTGTTTAATAAAGCTTAGGAAAGGTTAATATAGGGTTTATATACTACTATATACTTAGTATAACATAGATAAACTATAGGATTAGAGGAAGATATAATAATATAATCTACGTTAACTATAAAATAATAATTATAAGAAATAGAGAAAGAATAATTATAATAATAAATTTTAAAAAAAGTATAAAGGGTATAATGTTTAAAATCTAATATAATATAAATATATATTATAAGAAGTAGAGATACTAGCTTTTAACTAAGTTAGTAAATAGTTACGTAATTTAAGAATAAATTTAAAAAGAGAAGAGGTAATATTAAGATTTATAATTAAAATTAACTAAGACCTCTTATATATATAGGCAACTAGTACTTAATACTATTAGTAAAGACTTATAGAGGCCGGTATATACTAAGTTATATAACTAATAAACTTAATAAAGGTCTATTAGGTTTATTAATAAACTTAATAGAGGTTTATTAGATCTATTAGTAGATCTAATAGACGTCTATCTAATCTATTACTTAAGTATATAAAAATAAAAGAATTACCTTTAATTCTTATATTTNNATAGTAATAACCTATTAGTAATCTATTATTTAAATTTTCTAATAATTTCTATTATATTATTTATATAATATAATATTGTTTTACCTTTATATTAAGTACTTCTACTTAAGAATTAACTCTACTTGCCCCTTTATATTTAGCTAACCTTAGGGCTTTAATGAAATATTTATAAAATAGAGTTTATTTAATAAAGAGTTTATATAAAGTAATGTCTATTTAGTCTTATTAAAATTAAACGGCGCCTAATAGCCTTTATTAAAAGCTAATAGCTAAAAGAAATATTTAAAATACTTAATAAGAATAGGATATTACTTAAGGATATTATAACTAATTCTAAAAATTATAAAATGCTAAAAAATCTCCCTTTATAACTAAATCCTATTAAAAATATAGTTAATAGGGCCTATTAGTACCTATTAGTACTAAATAGCGTTAAAGGGTCTTTAGGGGTATCTAGAAAATACTTATCTACTATATTTTATTAAGAGCGTCTTAGGTAGTCTTTTAATTCTTATAGTTATAAATCTACTTCTTTAAAATCTATATAAAGGGTATAATATATTATATATTATAATAGACTTTAGTATACTAGTTTAACTCCTTTAAAAGCTAGTTAGTAACTATCTTATAGGTATTATTTTTTTTATTCTTTTAAAGTTCTATTATAAGATTTTTAATAAGTATAGCTATTAAGGTATTATAAAGCTTATTCTTTTAACCTTAAATATAAAGCTCCTCTTAAGTATAGATAAATTAAACTAAAGTATTAATAAGGATTATAATAGGGCTAGGCCTAGTATAGCTCTCCTTTTTAAGATTAATTAACTTATTTTAGTACTTAAGACTAAATATTTATACTAGATAATACCTATTAGGCCTTAGTTGGCCCCTATAGGCCAATTTAGGCCTTCTTACCTTTTAAGGTAATATATTTAAATCTAGAGTAATATATTAGTCTTAAATTATCTTTATATACTACTATTTATTATTATTATACTTACGGGAGCGCTTTACTATACTAGATTAAATATAATAAGTATAGAAGTTTAGTTAGCTACTATATAACTAATAATACTTACTATAGCTACCCTTATAAATAGCTTAATAGGCCTTCTTTCTAAGAATATCTACTAAGTTAATAAGAAGTTTATTGGCGTATAAGATAATATTTAATACCTTTTAATAAGACCTATTAATTTTTAAGTTACTTAAAAGGGTTTAAATATAGTTAGTTTAACTTTTACGTACCTTACGCTCTATTATAGTCTTATTTTTTAAAGTAGACTTAAGAATAAAAGTTATAGTATTATAAGTAATACTATTAATATCTTAAAGGTATTAAATATCTTTTAAAGGAAACTAAAGTATATTAAAACTTAATAGAGTTTAGTAGTACTAAATAAGGCTAAATAGCTACCTTTAAATATATACTCTTTATAAGGGGATACTTACTATATAGTAGGCCTTTTTAGTTATTTAATATTAATAATATTATAAATAGATCTTATTACCTACCTTATTAGAAACCTAGAAAGGGATTTAGTTAATATTTTTAATTAAAAACTTATAGTAGTTAACCTTTAGCTTATCCTTAAATATAACTAAGATATATTTAATATAGTATAAATTAAAAGTAACTAACTTATTATTTACGTAATATATATTACGCTAAACAAGGGTTAATATTACTAATTAAAAACTAATAGGGACTAATAGAGTTTAATAGAGTTAATAATAAATTAATAAAAAAAAGTTATTATTACTTATAACTATTAATACTAGTTAAGTCCCTATAGGTCTATATAGCTCTAAGAATACTTATATTAGTAAAAGTAAATATATAATAGCTAAAATAAAGAATTAGTAATATAAAAATTTAAAAAAGTAAAGTCTTTATACTAAAAAGTTAATATATATTAATATATAATAGTTAATTAGCTATACTACTTACTAAGTTACCTAATTAAAGAGACTTAAAGAGAATAAAAAAGTTAAGTATAAAATATTTAAAATATAAACTAGGGTTTATATATATTAGTACTAAGCCTATATATATTAATACTAAATAGTATTAGTTATATATTAAGCTAGCCTAATATATAACTAACTCTAGGTAAGAGGTATTAATATAGGTTAAATAAGGGTTATATTTAGTTTAGCTAGGCCTAACTAGGCTAGTAAATAGGTAGAAGTTAAGTTAAAGTAAAAGTCTTATATAAGACTACTTAACTCCTACTTAATCTTTACCTAGATTTTTAGTACTTTTTTTAGGTAGGGGTTAAGTAGAGGTTATTAATATATTAAGTAGAGGTTAAGTAGAGGTTATTAATATATTAAGTAAAAATAAAGTTTTATATAATAAAGTTAAGGTAGGTCTTACTAAATAAAAATATATATTTTAAATATATTTTAAACAATAATACTATAATAAAACTTTATAATTAAATAATTATTTATAAATAATTTAGTAGATATACCTACCTTACCTTTATTTAATACTTTAACTACTTTTATTCTATTTCTATTTAATACTTTAACTACCTCTATTTTATTTTTACTTAATACTTTAACTACCTTTACTTTACCTTTACTTAAGTTTTAATTAACTTAACTTTAACTTTATCTATACTTAGATTACCTTAAATCTAATTCTTATTTAACCTTTAAATATATCCTACCCATTTACTAGTCTAGGCTTAACCTAGACTTATTAAAACTTAATATTCCTAAGTACCTAATATTATAGTAGGATATATATACCTAAGTGGCCTTAAAGTAAGTCTACTTATTAAAGGGGAATAATATTATATAGATAGATAAAGAGTACCTATTTTTACCCTATATAGGATATTAAGGCCTATTAAACCCTAATAGGATACGTTAAGTAATAAAGGGTTATATTATACTAAAGCTAATAAAAATAGTTAATTAGTAATTTATTTATTTTATAATTTATTATTAATTTTTTTAAGTTAAGTCTATATTACTACTATTTATAACGTAATAAAAGTTAATCTTTACTAAACTCCTTATAGAAGATATATAAAAAAATATAAAATAAAAAAGTAAATAGCTATATTTAATAAATCTTAATAAATTTTAAAAAACTTAAATATTAAGTTTTTAAGTCTATTATAGTCTAATAAGTCTTAGTAAGTCTTAATAATCTTTAGTAATTAATTTTAAGTATTAAGATTTACCTTTCTTTTTTTTAAAAGTTATTTATAGCCTCTATACTTTTATATAGAAATTTTAATAGTTAATTTTTTAAAAGATATCTTTAACTTTTTTTAATACTTCTTTAGAACGTTATTATTAATAAATATTTCTATCTTTTATAAGTTTTTATTAACGTTATAGCTAGTTTATTTAATAAGGTATTTTTATTTTCTAGAGTTTTTTTATTATCTATTAACTATAAAGTCTATTTCGTATACATTATTACCTAATTAACGTAGGCTATTAATAATAGGCTCTTATAAGTATAAGGGGGACTTATAAGGTTTATATAGCTTTAATAAAAAGGAATAAAATACTAGATATACTTTATTTAACTTAAATAGATCTACTTTATAAGCTATTAATAGTAAACTAATATATCCTTTAATTATATTTAGTTTTAAAAATTTCTAATTAAGCTTTTTACTTAATTTTATAAACTTTATTATAATAAGGTATATAAAGTAAATAAGCCTTACTAATTTTAAATATATTAAAGATAAGGGCTATAAGGAGTACTATATTAACTTTAATTTAAATTAAACCCCTATTAAAAAGATTAAAAGACAATACCATTATACCTTTAATATAAATTAGGTTAAAATCTTATTATATTAAAATCCTAGTTAGATTAAAATTAGATAATTTTAAATTAAGTTAATAAATAGATCCTTCTTTTAAATCTTTAAGGCTACTTTAATATAAATAGTTAATAGGAGGAGAGTATATATAAAATAAAAAGCTCTTAATAGATTTAATAGCTTTTTAGTATCC
>JACVRA010000664.1:0-24543 GCA_019828545.1 Paracamarosporium sp. OC-R06-R3 | reverse complement strand
TGGGGTGCGTCACTCGCTTGTACGCGTCACTCACCGTCAAGCTGCGCCTTGGTACAGATCGTAGAGAGAATGTCGTTGAGGTCGTTTTTTCGAAATTGTCTTTGCGGTATCCGTGAGGCAGTTATTCGTGTAATCAGCCCTGGTGACGGCCTCTCCCTTCTCCTCTTCGCCTGCCTTGCCTTGCTGCGTTTCCAGAGCAGGCCAGGTCTCAGGGTAGTCCTTGTCTTCGAGCCAGACTCTGTACATGGCTTGCTGGGGGCTTTGGGTCTTGGAATCCTTCTGCTGGTCGTTGGTGTATTCGATAAGTATCTTGCTACGTGCAGTCGTCTCTCCCACTGTATTCTTCTCATCGTCGCCCTTCATCTTTTTGTAGACGAACTCTTTCTCTGTGGCGTGTGCTAGTGGGCCTTTCTTGATTTGAGCTATGATCTGGTTGATCAAGGGTATGTATAGCTCAACGCCCTTGTCTTTCGGGCGGGAGATGCTGATATACAATGAGTAGATGCTTTTTGCGATAAGGGTGCGTGGGTGGACTCACTATATCGTGGGGTTGGAGTCTGAATCGAAAATGTCGGTCAGCTCATAAGGCGGTGTATACTTGCCAGCTTTACCGTGAGTCACGTCCTTGATGAGATGGCTCCACAAGGTCTTATGATCTATTTGATCGCCGTCCATAGCAAGCTCCATGAAGTGACTGATCCAGAATCCCTTCTCAGAGACAACGGCAATACCTGTACAGCCCTACAGCCCAGTGAGTGGGATGCTTTGGGGCTTGTTCACGAAAGAGCCGGATTTAGAAACAGCATATACATGTCCAAGGTAGGTGTAATCAAGCTCAGTCGCCTTGTGTTTCTTGGCCTGTTCTACGACATATGTGTTGGCATTGCTGACGGATTCAAGAGTACGACGGGTCAAGACGGGAGCAAGAGAGCGGTCGGTCTTCTTCTTCTTACCGCCATTCACCGGGCACGCTCTCGTCTTTGACCCCTTCTTAGTGCTCCTCTTGCTACCGCAGCTGCTGTTCTTCGCGCCGCAGATGTATTTTGTTGAGGTAGGTTTGACAGACGACTGCGTCTTTGAGGCGGACCTGATGATCAATGAGTATGAATGAACTTAGCATGGGTAGAGTAATGTGGGTTCGCCTACTTGGACTTCATAGTCTTCAACTTGACAGACTTTGACTTGGTATTCTTGGTATTGTTCTTGCTCTTGCTTTTATTGGTCTTCTTCTTAGTCTTCGATTTCGTGGATTTGGATTTGGTAGATTTGGACTTCGTGGACTTCGTCTTCCTGGCACTCGTATGAGAGGTTTTGGGCCGCGTGCTCACGCGGGAGCCGCTTTTGCCTCTGGTCACAAGTGCGCTTTCCTCCCAAACACTTGTCTCCGGGACAGTGGACTAAAAAACTGTGAGTGAGGTTTTTAGCAAAGCCAATTAGGAACAACTCACAGCGACGGCCAGTACAGAAAGCAGAAAGATGAACAAACTGAGCTTCATTCTGATTGCATAAAAAGATAAATTGGTGCAGGAAGCCTAAAAGAGCAATTTGAAATGGATGATAAGCTGATCAAAAGAGTGACGGAAATCGAAGAAGAAACGAGTGGGAAAGGACTGTATGGAAGCTAAGGCCGGAATCTCTCTGCCGGCTCGTGGCTGCTGTGCGCCTTATATGCCTTGTTAGAACAACTCGATGGCGCCTACCCTTTGATAGCCTCTATTTTCGTGCTGACTAGAGCAAAATTACGGGCTTCGGACGTTACAGTAGCCTCTATACTCATCTACGGCCTTCGGGGGCTCTATGCGTAGCCTTCGGCGTAGAATTGAGACAAAGTTGCCTGCTTCTTGATACCCTGCATATACATATCCGCAACAATCTAAAAAGGTCTTGCTTTGGTATTTGTCGAAATCATTTCGGCCCCTCGGTTTATGCATAGACCGCGTAAGCGTAAGCGCTAATTGCGGGTACAATCGCAGATATCTGAGCCGTCGGCCTGCACCAAAGGCTCGGGTACGTTTTCAGGGAGTACAGAGTATTGATTTCAGTATTGCATGTTAGGCTCTATAGGAATTGCGGACGATAGCGGTGGGTCGGCCTGCGTCGTATGACAGGGGTGCGCCTGCTAAATTCGATGGTTACACAGTGTGCGGCGTAGTTGACCGCAAGGCTCACGTCCACCTGTCAACGAGAACATCAAAGCCCTCCACAAGAAAGTCTACGACTCGAATGATGGTATCAGGCGCGATCATCAAGCCCAAGAGAAGGAGAGCAGAGTCTTCTGATTATCTGAAACACTATGCGAAGGGCCTCAAACCCGGGAACGATCCGCAGGATGTTGAAGGTCGCGAGCGCAGGAGAGAGAACTATGATAGCCTTGCAAATGAGTATGTACTTACTAGCTATGGGTTGATATGGCTCACAGATATACAGCTTCTATGACAACGCTACTGATTTCTACCTTGAGGGCTGGGGACAGTCTTTCCATTTCTGCCGCTATCCCCGCGGCCGCGAGCCTATGCCTCAAGCCATGGCACGCCATGAGCATTATATAGCTAAAAGTCTTGATATAAAGAGTGGAATGCGAGTTCTAGATATCGGATGTGGTATTGGTGGGCCCGCGAAGGAGATCGCCACTTTTACAGACTGTAAGGTTGTTGGGGTGAATGTCAACGCCCATCAGATCAAGGTTGGGAAAGATTTTGCGCAAAAGGAAGGTGTTGATGAGCATATACTAGAGTTCGTGGAAGCGGACTTCATGGTAAGCTTACCCCTTTACATGGTCGAAACAATGGGTACTAATTGGAAGCAGAAATTGCCGTTCCCAGACAACAGTTTTGACGCCGTATACGTCATCGAAGCCACTGTTCACGCACCCTCACTCGTTGGGGTCTATACGGAGATTTATCGAGTCCTCAAGCCCGGCGGGCGATTTGGGGTATATGAATGGGTCATGATGGCTGATAAGTTTGATCCAGACGATCCTCGCCATGTTTACTTGCGTTCGGGCATGGAGCGTGGCAACGGAATCGCATGCATTCGTACATCTGCGGAGGCTAGCGATGCCATGAGGACTGCAGGATTCACTCTCGAAGTCGCAGAAAACCTCGCCGAGCATCGAGATCCGCTGCCGTGGTGGTACTTCTGTGATGGCGACACAAAGTATGCGCAAAGCATTAGTGATTGGTTGCGCGTAGGCAAGTCGCGACCATCTCTACTTCTTTTAAAAACTAATTTGGCTAGTGAGAATGACAAAGCCTAGTCGAGTAGGCTTAGATGTTGTGATGAAATTGCTCGAGCTTACGGGAGTGGCTAGAAAGGGAACTTCAACAATGGCCAAGGAGATGATTCATGGTGCTGATTGCATTGCAGAGGCAGGAAAACAATATCTGTTCACTCCAATGTACTTCATGTTGGGTCTCAAACAGTAGAATCCTTAGGAACGTACTCTAGTCTTTTATAACGAGCGAGATGGTCTCGGAAGCTCAAGCGCTCGCACTTGTACCTGGACTGCCTCTCTATACTTGACGGGATCCCAGTGCTTTAAATTATATAAATGCCACGTATTTTGGTCCATGGAATCAGGAGTATAGGTTTCGAGATGATTCTGTTCTGAATACGACATTCAATATGTAGACATTTTCAACAAACACTGTTTATCCTCCTAGCTCTGCAGCATCTGTAGGCGTGGTTTCCACTAGCTTCCTTTCCAGCTCCGTCTGCGCACGTTCCATGTCATCATGCAGCCTTACTCTCCATTCCTCGCTCGATCGAACTAGAGCGTTCCACTCGCTGGGTGTACAATACCTGGTGTGCGGGACAATGTCGTTGGCAGTTCTCTGTCCCTCAGCGAATATGTAACCCGGTCTTCTCGTTAATTGTGAGATTTCTTGGGTAAGCCCAATGCGCGTACATATTGCCGGGTCGCGCCTATGATCTTCCGCGTGTAGAGCCTCGAAGTCGCGAGTACAAGACCGACTTTGCATCAGTACTCGAATCATCCGATGCACACGTTTGTAATGCTTCGCCGAGGCCGTGAAAGCAAGAATCCAGTGAAGTATCTCCAAGATCATCTCGGGTGGAGGATCAGTGTGTTTAGCTCTCGGCTCGTTGAAAAACTGGTGAATATGCGGAAGATGTGTCCTCAAATAATTTTCGACGATCTCAATATCGCCATCGTTAGCGCAGACCGGTGCACCATGTTTTGGGCCAGTTAAACCATCTATACCTTGAGATAACTCGGCTAGAATCGACAATGCCATTGCTGTGGATACAAACACATTGTCGTAGCGATTTCTCCAGAGGAAGTTAACGCGCTGGGAGAAAGGTAAAGCTGCGATTATATTGTACTTGCCATAGTCATCGAGGCGGCCTCTGTTAGGGGTATTATTGTTGGGAGGCGCGAGTGAGATACTTGTCTCAATTGATCGTATGACGCAATGACGGTCCAAACCAGTCAGAACGACTAGATAGCTAAGATTCGAGGCGCCGGACACCTCTGTTGCCGTTCTGGGACTTCGAGAGGTGATTCCCTGCCGTGGACTCATGTACGTGACAAGAAATCGCTCATTAGGAAGACAATTACGGAGGTATCTTTCTAGGCCTTTCGCTTCCTTCTCAGCGATGTTCCTTTTAAAACGTTGGTACCACTTTGGTCGTCTAAGTGGAATTGCGGACACTTTCAAGGTAGCAGAACCGAATTGCTTCTCCTGCTTGAATGAATCGACCAGTTTGTCTCTTGAATTAAAAGACTGTGACCTTGTTATTTGACTCATGACTGAATCGAGTTGTGACGGCGGTAAGGTGATTGCCAATCGCGCAATCTTCTCAAATGCCCGGCCATGGCCACTGCCGATAAACATAATTGGGGTACTGTTCCCGGCGATGTCGGACAGCCATTGAGGGTCAAACAGCTCGCTGCCTGTACGGGTATATTCTTCTGTCCCGAAAAACTCGAATGCGTTGTCAAGGACAAGGATAGTCTTCTCCCGGTACGTGGATGTAATTGGTGTAGGGTCATCGATATCACTGTCCAAAGCCCGCAATAAACCGCCGTTTTGGTGGATATTACAAAGATCGACTTCCATGCCAAGGTCATTTCTGACAAAATGCTGTATAGCATGTGCTTCCCGCTCGGTTGTTCTGGGGTTTGTGACCAAAAGAAATTTAGCGTCTGGTACCGGAGTGTACCTGCTTGAGACTTGAAGGCGAACTATATGTCGTTCAATCAGTATTTGCTCAATGTCTCGGCTCTCTGGGTCCTGAATCGGGCTTTCCAGATATAACTCAAAAACCACAGAAAAATATGTATGGCTTCGTGCGCTTGGCAATACACGAAAGTGCTGCTCTGTACAAAACACATCACTTGGTCGAATATAGGGAATTGACTGATCAACCTCGACGTTGTCGTCATCTGTACTCAAGCGGCCAAAGTCTTGTGGCATAGACACACGGACCTCAACGGCACGTGCTTGACCTGTGGTCACGTGCTCACCTAATGGGCGACTGCCCGTATTCATGACCTGGCGCTGGTTAGTTTCGCCTATCAATTCTTGCAAGAGTGAATTTCGTACGCTATACTGAATCTTGCTGATGACACCCTGAGCGACTGTACTCAGATACTCAAAGTCATGCAAGTAGCAAGGGTGACTGATGGTGATCTCCTTCTCCAAATCGAACGATGCCATCCGGCGATCAAGCCATGGCATGTCTGCTCTGATTGACAGGTTGCTTTTGACTGAAAAATGATTTGTGAGGGATGCTGGTCTGCTGTTTGCCCGCGACCTATCTTTGATCCGGACCTTTATCGAGCCGTCCGTGGAGGCACTTTCACCAGCGGGAATACTGATAGGGAGATAGGTAAAACCGCCTTGGGCCGGTGACACCGGTTCGAACCATAACGATTCGTTAGCTAGAGTGATAGGAATACGACAAGTTGGGGAAGGCATCCCACCGACGTTCCGCACTTTCACTCTTCGGATGAGAATGTGCTCGCCAGTTTCGAATATGCCATCTCCATTTTCATCTTCGACTTCAAAATCGACCAGTTCCAGTGACCAAATTGACGGATACACTTGAGTGGAGCCATCGTCATGTTGTACCGCGATAGTCATGTTTCCTTCCTGGCCGGCTTGGCCCGCAACTAATGGTGTAGTTATGCTGGTACCCTTTGCTCCCTCTTTTCCATCGAGCCCAGGCTGTCGCTTGAATGTCTTGACGACAGGCTTCACGTCACAGCCTGCACAGCTGCCAGTGCCTCCGCCGCATTTGCAATATCCTTCGTCCCTTCTTGGATGCCTCATTGCGTTGTATCTGATGGCCGCTTGTGCGATCATGTTCGGAAGATTGCCACCGGATACTGTCAGCGCTCCTGACCGCGCTATCAGCGCACTGCTACTCGCATTCAATCGTGTACTAGCTCTTACTATGGGCCTATCCGAAGCGTGAGTGTTGTTTTTAATGCAGCTCTCGGTGCAATAAGGCTTGTACCCAACGATCTCATCCCAACGCCAACCTTGGCCTGCTTTCCCCCCGTTTCCACCAGCTCCAGCTTTACCATGTTTCCCTGCAAGCCCGCCTTGACCACCTCTCAAATCGCATGACACTGCCATGAGTAGGTGAGTGTTGTGCGCATTGACAATGATGTGAACAGTTCCACCAAACCCCCCATCGCCACCATGAGTACCTCGACCAGCATCACCCCCGCGGCCTCCATCTGTTCCGTTTGTAGCATCAGAAGCTTGGGATGCATCTGAACCATCTACCCCATCCAGGCCGCGCTGCCCATCGCCGCCATCTTGTCCGGATTCCCCTTTGCCCCCAATAGCAGTCAGAACAATGTCTCTACCGACAGGGACTTCTGTGGTCCGAGGGGGGCGGTTTACTGAACTATATTCGACGCGGTCGACTCGGATCGCTCCTTGGGTGATGGACGACTCAGAAAGTCTCACGGCCAGGGTGCCGGCATTGCCTCCAGGAATTGCCGGTGCAGCATTATGACCTGGCCGGCCATCTCTTGTTATGAGTGCCTGGTTTCGTAGGACAAGCGCTTGTGGATTTTCCTGGATCAATCTGATTCCAGTGCTTCGTGCTAAGGTTGTACCATCCTCTCCATTGACAGAGATAGTAGTAGCCATGATCTCATGTGTCCGTACTGAAACTGTCCGGTTTCGCAAGATAATTCGAATAATCGAGGCAAGAGTGTGCCCTAGTTAAACGAGGAAGACTTCGCCTATTCAGCGTTACCATATTATGGGTGGGCTGAGCCAGTTGGATGTCGGAGCGGCTGCCTGGACACCCCCATCGACTCTCCAAAACGAAGATTATCAATGGCTTTTGAAGAGATGAATACGGGCGTTGCTACCGAACTACTGGATTTGTCGGATATATGCATCTCAGATTGGTCGCTTAAGTGGGCATGCGACGCCCTCTTTTCAGCCTTGCCAGCCACGCCCTCTTTCGGGAGAGCGGAAGGAATAAGAACCAGTGGATTTAGAACACGTAGTTGTGGCTTATTTGTCAGGCCAATACTGTCAAATTGTAGGCCTGAGGTCGTGTGGGGGTGTCGCGTAATGTGTGGGAAGCGTTGACAATGGCCTGAATGCGACACATTGGCGTAAAACAAGGCGTTCCGGCGCGCTCAATGTCCAGGAAACTTATCCAAGCTGCAATAGTTGGCTATGAAGTTTGGATATCCTAAGAGAGGCTACGGTAGACCTTGCCCTCACCCTCATGCTACCGTAGTCAGGGCCGTTGCGACGGTACAAGCGCCGAACTCAGCCTTATGTCCATGGGATAGCAGTGGTATCGCATACTTCAGCCGAAGCCGTTTACGAAGCCGTTCCTCAGCTCTCAGCGAACTACCTAGCGATTCTATATGATGATCTCTATCGAGCACAAGCTGAGCATGAGCTATGGGCCGGGACTGTTCATCTATCGGCAAATGCAAGGAGAGAGAACCGACAAGACGCAAGGCGGCAAGCGAGAGAAGAAGCCAACCAACAGGCTCAATTACAGCAACAAGTGTTACAGCAGCTGAATGAGGAAAGGCAAATAGAGCGGAGAGCTCGTTTAGCTGCGTGGGAGGAACAACAAAATTTGGACAGAGAAAGAATCCGCCGAGAGCAAGAGGAGTTCGAGCAGCAGCGCGCTGCAGAACGCACATATAGAGAAGAGGCACGGCAGGCGGAGCTGCAAAGAATCCGGCGAGAACAGGAGGAGACAGAAAGGCAGCAGAGAGCAGAACAAGCGGTAGCAGAAGAAGCACAACGAAGAGCAGCCGTAGAGGCCGAGCAACGAAGGAGAGAGAGGTTAAGGACCTGCGCTGCGTGCTTGGACGAACAGGATATTAACCTCGTGCTTCAGGCTCCATGCCAACACTGGTATTGCCGAACTTGTCTAAGAGATGCCTTCGAAGCATCGTTTACCTCACGATCCGCCTTCCAATGCTGCCGACAGAACGTTCCTGTGATACTTGTCGAAGATCTAGTCAGCATCCATTTCCAGGAGCGTTACGAATTACTAGTTCTCGAACAAACTACTCTCAATCCAGCATATTGCGCGAACGCTGAGTGCGGTGTCTTCATTCCCCCCGCGGACTATCATGGACCAGATCTAGCACGGTGCTCAGCGTGTGGAACGGACACATGTAGGCATTGTCGGACGATGAATCACTCTGGTCGGGGTTGTATAACAGACCAAGCTACTGAGCAGGTGCGTGCGCTAGCAGCAGTAACGGGTTGGAAGTCGTGTCCAAGATGCGGAGAGATGGTGGAGAGAAGAGATGGTTGCCTACATATAATCTGTCGGTGCCACGCAGAGTTCTGTTATCGCTGTGGTGGTCTCTGGTCGCAATGTGGAAGTAGCTGTGGAAGTAGAGACAGGTATTTACTGTAGGTCTCGATTAAATAGCGATAAATGATGAGTGCACCGTCCACCCGTTCTTTTAATATAATCAGGTAGGTATTGATTGATGAACAGGCTCAAGCTGCGGTATTCCCAGGCAGGTATCTGTGCATCGCTGCTGGAACAGACTGGATTTATGTTAGAGTAAAAGGCATTCGTTCTGCCCTTTTCGATGAATGATTATGTGTCCCAACTTTGCAGATGCTGTTCCACGTTTTCAGCCTCCCGTTTCTTGGGTTGTAAAAATACTAATCAACAAACCGAATCTCTAATTCCTTTCGACCCCTAGGCTTCTAAACCATTATCTGAATATTGCTTATCGAATATGAGAATCGAACATGACGATTTGCATGTCTGGAGCTCCTGTGGACCAGTTTCCCGTGCGGGCTGCATCCATGCGGGCGGCCTTTGAGTGCGTGAGCGAGATCACCGCCTACGCGCCGCGCTTATAATGTATATTGTGCAGCATTACACGCAGTATTTCGTAAGAAAATAACAAAGTCAACGCTGGGACCTAAGAAGCAAGCGTTATAATAAGGGTCGATCCAGAATCTACTATTTGCAAGCCAAATAGGCGTCTGGTGTCATTGCTATGCGTGAACCAAGGTGCCGTCGATTGTCCCTGCTGAACTAAGCGCGACAAACATACAAAACGGAGCCTGAATCGGCCGAATGGCCATACATGCCCTAATAGACTAAATCATCGGTGAAAGATGACCTGGCCACTGAGCTCTCTCCCCTTTCCGTCCTGTACATGGGTCTTGGGAGGTCACACGCTAGCTCCTAACAGTGCAGCGCCGCACTTGGAACTCGGGTAGAAATTGTTATTCCTCGTACACGAAATGGTACCCTGCACAACGTGCGACTAGCTTCCATCCTCGCTCCCTTATCTTCCGTCGTCTACCTCGGCGCTCACAGTTCCAGCAATCCCTTCCATCGAACCTACCCCAACCATAATTGCCATGCTCGATCCTTCGCTTCAGTATTGGGACAGAGACAACTGGAATATCTTCTTTAGCACTCAAGGCCCGACAACTTACGAAATTACCGCATGTTTGGGCCTCTTTCAGCCTACAGAACGTGGCAGTGTCTTGGAGTTCTCTCAACCTAAACTATAAACTCCATGTGGAGTAGTGTAAAAAGTGTCTAGCAACCTTCCTAGAAACTTAGAAGATCTAATTGAATCTGCATCGAGTCCCTACACGATCAACAAGGAGCCAAATGATTTGCTAACTACCCATGGTCCTAACATTTAGGGCGAGAAGGTAGACTGTGTACGACTATTACAGGCGTTGGAAAGTTTGAAGAATACTTATCCCCAAGATCTCTTTTATAAAATCCATCTAGATAGAAAGAAGTAGGTGGTTATTAGTGTCAGGCATTGTCAATTGGCTGACCTTTGGTATGCAATGTAGAAACGAAAAGCCGACACCCATAACTTGACGTATGCAGAAGGAAATTCTACCACTGGATCTAGTCTTACCCACAAGCGACCCTGTCAAAACCCATCTATATCCGCCTGGGGGTTCTCACAAGAGAATCCCCCTGCGCTAGGACGTAGCACGCCGACATCTTTGGATAAAATTACAAATTGCGCACGGGACTTTAATGCAAAGAACGTGACCAATGCCAGCTCAGCTAGCTCGAACACTTTTTACCTGACGATCTGTTATCCTCTGGCCGATGAGCACATGTTGGTTATCCCAATCTCAATTGATTATTCTAATATAAGCAGTTTGGAGTATCAGTATGATCACAATAGCAAGTCGCTGTTCATGTTGAGGCTTCGTGTACAGCGTGCTTCTGCTCTCGCTATAAGTTGACCATACAGTTTTGGTGTTTGCGGTGGAAAGACGGTCGAACTCACAAACTGAATGTGGCTAAGATGGTCAGCTCTTTACTGCCCTTATTTTTCACAACACCCAGATACCCGAGCCGACCCTCACCGACCTTAGTCCACATGGTAGGTGTCTCCGTATGATCAACAGGTTGATTGGCCCAGACTGCCTCTCTATCTACTCGTCGCACTAGGAAGATACGGCGCCGCTTCACATCCTATACCTCTCGCATCTATGGGCTTCTGCCTACAAGCTGATAGCAGCCTTGGACCAACTCCACCCCACTCTTTGCAGGCTCCTTGGGGTACACTGTTGTATAACGGTAGTTGGCCGGTCTCTTTGATAGTTCATACAGTAACACGCAGAACTTTTCCATCTGAAACGCGATTTAACGTACAATAATTCCCGCTGAATGTACAAAGCGATTGCAAAAGTGGATGAGGTTCATTTGACGTATATAGCAAGTTTATAGGCTTGTTCATGACCTCTGGATGGTACCTGTCCCTATCTTTCACACCCTTCCAGTGTTTTTGAGCTAAGGGTTCGATATTGTTATTATTTTGTCACCTAGATCATGTGCGAAAACTGATCGGATTTAGTAGTAGCTCTGTGCGAACACTGCGTTTGCAAAAAGTCCGCGGAGATAGCCACCTCTTCTTAGTCGGTTCTAAAGGTATATATACGAATCCTTTAAAGGGTGTACTTGAACAGGGGACTCCGATCTCCCATCCGGTGTAACTCCACCTCTTCTTAGTCGGTTCTAAAGGTATATATACGAATCCTTTAAAGGGTGTACTTGAACAGGGGACTCCGATCTCCCATCCGGTGTAACTCCACCTCATCGTATTTGGCAAGCACTTCGTCACGATCAAGCTTCCCTCTTTTCCTGTTGATCAGGGTATACCCAGTCTCAAGCGAGCAAGCTGCTACGATGCCGAGTATGATAAACCCCAAGCAAGTTCCCCAGCCTGTCTGATAGCGTGGGCTTTCGCTTGACAAGAAGATGAAGCTTCCTACAATACCGCCACTATTTCCCAGAGCAATCACAAGCGCTATACCCATAGCGCGCTTGTTCGGATTCGGGAGGTTGTTCAATGTCCAAGTGTTGCCGCCTGGAATGACGTTGTATACAGACATTGTCGTTATGACGACGAACGTATAGCAGAGCGGAACGTGGGTCGCTATTCTGTCACTGAAGCTGTATAGCACAGCGTATGCCGCTGTCATGATCACCAGCGGTACACAGATGAAAGGCAATCGCCAACCACTCCTGTCAGCAAAAGTAGATACAGCGATGGCTGACAGAGCGCCTGCAATGTATGGAGGCGCTGAGAGAAGTTGTGCCGTCGTGTTTTTGAAACCCATGTGAACTATAATTTCCGGAAGCGTAAATTTTAGCGCATAAGTCGGTACCGCACTAGACATGAAGATAAGCCCTTGGAAGTAGAGCTGCCAGTCAGTGATGACGGCAATGAACTGCTTTTCCTTTTCGTTTTTCTTCTCGACAACGGTATCCCGGTCGACCGATCCTTCTTGCTGTGAGCCACGGTACCGGCGGTGTAGCAGGTTCAGATACGTGATCTCTTCATCCTTGAGCCATGCACGGGATTGCGTCGGGGAGTCAGGAAGCAGCCAGAATGATCCAAGTCCAAGGACGACCGTTAAGAGCCCCTCGATCAAGAAGATCCAACGCCAACCATTATAACCACCAACTCCTTTCATTTCGGCGATTCCAGCCGCCATAAGGCCCGAGAAAGCTCCAGACAATGCGGCGGCACAGTATAGTAGGGACATGCGGAATTGGGTCATGTAAGGCGGATACCATTGGCTGAGCAGGAAGACTGCACCCGGGAAGAATCCGGCTCTGTCACGCAGAGTGTCAGCTTACGAATGTCGGCCATGCCCTGAAGCGACTTACTCAAAAATTCCAAGCAAGAAACGGCAGGCGACTAAACCACCATAGCTTTGCACAAGACCAGTGCAGGTCATGATGATTCCCCATGCTGTGACAATGATGCCAATCCAATTAGATGGCCGCTTGAACCGGAGCATTATCGAGTTTGCTGGGATCTCGCAGAGAATGTAAGACACGAAAAAGATCATGTTGGCGATGTTGTAGTCGGTTCCGGCCATGTTGAGATCTTTTTCAAGACCCTCAATCTTGGCGTTACCGATATTGGCTCTGTTGAGTACCAACCGTCAATAGACAAGATGAGTGATTTACGTTGGTCATGCATACCTGTCAAGATTGCTGACTAGATACAGAGCCATCAGCATTGGCATGAGGCGGATGTCGACCTTGCGAAAGACCTTGGTATGCTTTTCCTTAGGGAAGTCGTGGAGGAAGTGAGCATCCTGCATCTCCAGACCCGCCGCAAGATGAGTCTCAAGATGGACGACATCGCCGCTCTTATGGTCGAGAGTGCTGGAGGCATCCTGCTCAGGTTTTTGCGTAGCCATGACTCGATTCAGGGTTTGGACAGAGCAATTAGATTGATCGTTAGATGTTGCTGCTGACAGCAATACCGACCGGCTATAAGAATGCTTGCTGAACGAGAAGAGATCCTAGCAGTGACCTAGCCGGACATGAAGGTCCGACGCACCCCAGATCAGAGCTACTACGCTAGTAAAGCGGGGGTGAACATGGAGATGCAATTACCCCAGATTCTGTGGGTGAGCGCACCTGGGGAAGCAAAGGCGCACGTGCTTGCGGAAGGTAACAGATATCCGGAACTCCCTGATACATATCTTCCAGTATCTCTATATAGATATAACACCTGGTCTACTGTCCAATTCGAACTTTGGTGCGATGAACTTCTCCGAATACGGACGTCCCGGCCAGGAATGGCTCACCTTCGTTGAGAAAAATCCAACTGCCAATCGAGACGGTTACAGCGGCAACGACATTGGAGGCGCTTTAGATCTAAGACGAAAGGTGAATGGGACGCGCAACATAGCTTCGGCTTCCCTCATACAGCGCGCAGGTCTCGCTGACAAAGTTCGCATCACGACAATCAACGCCCCGTCAAGAGGAACGCATTGTATCCCAATTCGCTGCTATGAAACGACGAGGTCTACATCCTTGTCATCCACCGCCATTTTGTACCTGCATGGAGGAGGAGGTTTATTCGGCGATGAGCACACGGAGGACTTCGTCTGTGCAAAGCTCGTGGCTGAGACCGACGCCGTTGTTCTGAGCATTGTCTACCGCCATACGCACAAATACAAGCATCCAGCCCAGGCCGACGATGCGTGGGATGCCTTCGAATACATTCGTACCAACAGGAAGCAAGTCGGCCTTACGTCGTCTGCGAGTATGGTAGCCATGGGCATTTCGTTTGGTGCGGGTCTTGTGGCGGGCATCGTTCTCCGAGATCTACAGCGCTGCGCTACTGGCGCCAATGAGACCCCGCTCATTGCCGGTACTCTTTTGTCCATGCCATGGCTGATCCACCCGGACAACTACCCCCATCACCTTTTCGCCGATCCGTTCGTCTCGGCCAAGGAGCAGTGCGCAGATGTGCCAGTAATTCCGACGGCGCGGATGCGCATGTTTTGTGACCTCATCAACGCCGACGACTGTACCGATGCGCTACTAAACACTGCTCTTATGAGCGAAGACATCCTCCGATCCTGGCCCCGTACAGCCATCATTGCTACAGGCATGGATCCGCTTAGAGACGACGGCCTGATTCTCGGGAAGAGACTGCAAAGTGTTGGGTATTCGTCTCCGTAAAAGCGCCCAACCAATCTGCTGATTCTTAAACAGGGTTCCAACTAAGGTACTTGTATTCTCGGGACTGCCTCATGGGTTTCGTAGGTGGCCACAATTGCAGTCGAGCGACGTCTATGAAGGTGCTGTCACGGAATACCTGTCCTGGCTCCTCGAGACCAGCAAGGGTACACACCACTACGATGCAGATTGGCGAGTTCATGGTTCGTAGGAATAATATTATTACCATGTAGCGGCCCACGTTGGCTGCCGGCAATAGATGCCCGAGCTTGACGCCTACCATCGAAAACGTCTTCATAGTACTATGCGACCATCAAAATACACTGTGCTATACCACTCATTATGTTTGTTATCTCACCACTCTCGCGTTGCGCTTCGCCTGAGAAGGCCGACCGTGTATGTTGTTATTACTCCGTCGACATCGCGCACTGGCTGATAGTTCTCCGCTTCACTAAAGTTCTTTAAATATATTTCAGAGATCGCGCGCGTCACACAGGATACTGAGCCACACGTCGTAGCATATGCTTGGTTCCGCTCTGCAGGTGACAACGATGCATTCCCCACACATTACCTCCGAGGCTTCGAAGTGTATGTGCACGCCTCCAGAATTCCCCACAATCTTCTCATCAATTGCACCTCAAAGGTCTTTGAAGGTTCATAATACCACTGTTCGCATTGCTGACCCAGGAACGTCCTCGACTGCAGATACGAAACTGTAGAGGCAAACCAGATCACGCACCGTGCCAGCGCACCCTATAAGGCTTTTCGCAGTGCTGTCGGACAGGAAAGCCTCTTAGAACAGCCTAGTGATTTACGCTTTTGGCGTCCCACGGGTATTGGCTTTCTTACCAACAGTAACAAATCTGTTATCTGCACCGATAGTTCCAACGAAGAGTTTGTCGTCGTCTACGAGATAGTTCCTAAGTCTGGGCAGAAAGAGGCGATATTGCAGCGATTGCAGGATATTGCCACAAACTGCAGTGACGCATTGAGCTTCTGGGTGCTAGCACGTGATTCTGACGATGGCAACGGCGTCTATGTGTTCTCTAGGTGGAAGAGTAGGGATGCATGGGAAGCGTTCCGGCAGTCTGAAAGTGGGAGGGTAATGAGCTTTGTTGAGATAGTATGTGAAGAGTGGCTCTGTACAAAATGGCGTGGACGAGGGCTCGGTTTTTTGGCCAGAGACGACGGTTTGGTGGAATGAGCATGAATGGGAGGGATTGAAAATCTCTAATTTGGCATAGTGCTACGTCAGAAGCTGTGCGTGATTTCTCAAGATGTTGATGTTGTATCAAAACTATTGGCGCACCGGTACATCTCCAGTTGATGGATGGTTGCGTGAAATACAAAGCGCTGTCTACTGAGTATAGCTATCTGTAGTTGGAGCGGAGCTCACATAACATCCGGGAGGTGTTGACTGTTATTGAAATCCCGAAAGCGGTAAGTGGGCCGTAACCTGTCGTCTGAGCCATCAATAAGTCATCACGGGATCTCATTGATGACAAGGAGGGAGTGTCACAAGTTGGCTAATGTACGCTCTCTATCGAAAAAAACTAATCGTGAATCTCCGGTAGTACAAACAAGTTCCAGTACTCGTCAAAGTCCATTGTCTGTGTCGTACCGACACTCTGGCCTTTCGCTTCTCTCCGTGAGAAGCCATCGCCGAGATAAGTGAATCGATTTGACCTTGCCTCCTCCAAACGCTCTATGTTGAAGTCTTCCCACCTCGGATTCTTGATGGCCTCCATGAAGTGGAACGAAGTGCCGCCGTAGATGGCAACAACGGGCCCATCAACAGTGCCTCGCTTGTACCAACTTCTACAATTGCGCGTCCACACGGTGCGCTCGAGATATTTCTGAATATGTTGGTTGTACTCTTCGTTAGCATCATGCCGAACCTCGAAGCTTTTGATTGACTCCGTCTGCAGCTTTTCCAGCCATTTGTATACATACACGGCTGTTGCTTGGATGCCGAGGATAAGCGAACCGTTGCTGATCGGACTGTTTGGACCGATGAAACAAAAGTAGTTGGGCATGTCAGGCACCAGGAATCCAAAGTAGGCCTTGGGTTGCTCTTCGGTCCACTTGCGCGCAAGATCTATACCGTTACGTCCGACTATCGGAAACGCAGGTTTGAAGGTGGTATCGAAGCCTGTGGCGCATACGATAGCGTCGTACTCTTTTTCCACACCAGATTTGAGCAATATGCCTTTCTCGGTGATTTTCTGAATATCGTCCCATCGCATCTCGACATTGTCTTGCACAAGTGCCTCCAGGAACCCGGGGCCCGGTGTCTGGCGACGGCACCCCACCGGAAAATCGGGCAAAAGCATCTGGGCAGCTTTGCGTCCCTTTTCGCTGTTGCCTAGCCGGTCATTCATGCTCTTCCGGAACAGTACCTGAGCTTTGAGTTGGATGTCGCTATCGGCAAGCGCGCGCTTAAAGTTTTCGATGCGTCGGTCCATGATGGCGGCTCGGTAATCACGGAGGATGGCTGGGTCCTTGAAGAGCGCTAGCGAAGCCTCTGTGAAGTTGTAGTCGGAATCCATCTCAGGATCGTTGGCTGTAGGTTCGTTGATACCCGGTGCAGGCGATATCCAGGTCTGTGTGCGGACGAAAAGATCCATCGATTCAACGACCTTCGCTAATTTGGGCACAATTTGGATGCCAGAAGAGCCAATGCCAATGACACCAATCTTTTTGTCCGTGAAATCGTATGTCTCATCCCAACGGGCTGAATGGAGAAGCTTGCCTTTGTATTTCTCGATTCCCTCGATATTCGGCCACTTCCAGTTGTTGAGAACGCCACCGGCATTGATGAAGACGTCGGCTTCGTCAAGAATGACGCTGCCATCGTCTTTTTGGATCTCAATAGCCCATGTACCTCTGTCCTGATTCCAGTGAGCACCCTTGATCGAGTGGCCATACTTGACGAAGCGGTCGCAGTTGTGCTTCTTGCTGACACCATGCATGTATTCGTGTATCTGTTGTGAAGTGGCGTAGTAGTTCGGCCAGTCTGGGTTGGGGTCGAAGCTGTATGCGTAATTGTGGGCGGGTATGTCGCACTTGCAACCTGGGTATCTATTTTCCAACCATGTACCGCCAAGATCATGATTACGCTCGTAGATGACAAGTTCAGCATTCTTATCCTGCATCTTCTCGCTAAAGACGATGGCCATCATGAGCCCGGAATAGCCCGCACCCATGCAAACGACGCGGATGCGGCGACGCGTGCCAATCGGCCGCTCAAGGATCTCGTAACTAGCATCTAAGTGCTCAGCCCAGTGCCGGCCGTGTTCCCGTTTCGCAGCTGGAGTTCCTGATGGTGCTAAAGCTCCATTTAGTGTTGGCTTTGGGGTCTTCTTTCCATGGTCATTCATCAAAGATTTGCTCTTGTTTCCGTTAAACGATTCCGGTTCGATTGCAGAAGGCGCCATAATTGTGGTGACTGTGAAGCGGTATCTTCTGCGTATGTTCTAGTTCTGACACCGCGCATATTTCTCATTTATAGAAACATATTGCCGTTCAAAACACTGCGTGGCGACCAACCTTTGATGGAAGTCAATGTCCGTGCGATAGAACTGCGGTGAACGTCCGCTTGGGTGTTGGTGCCGGAAGTCGATGTCCGCGCCCACCCGATGTGCCAAGGTTTGAGGAACTTCGCGACCCCACGAGTATCTCATCCTGGCAGAGTATCATCCGACCCTAAGGTGAGATCCCAGTGCTGCTTCGCTCCTCCATCACCGATCCCACTTATGATTTTCCTGAACCATGACACACAAAGTCTCGAAGGGCAACGTGCAGTGCAAAACATGCAAGCCATGTCGGAGCAAGAAAATTAAATGCGACAGCGGACAGCCACAATGCAACCAATGCATTCAGTCCAACACAGCTTGTTTATACCCCAAGGATGCGCGACGTCAACCCCGGCCTTCGCAGGCCCGTGTTGAGTATCTGGAAGCCACTGTGGCTGCGATGCTGGAGCACATGAAGACCATGTCATCCACCACGACTCAAGTAGCACCTCAATTCTCTAGCCACCAGACTGTCGACAACCCTGCCGACCCGGGGGAAGATGGCGAGACGATTATGGGTACTACGCCGCACCTCTTCACTCAGTCACGACCACAACCTTCTCCACAACCTTCTATCAGCAATCTTGCTCAACACGCCAGCCTTGAGGCCGTCACACAAATGGAAGCCCCGACCGAAGAATCTGCAAGTGGGACAAGTTTGTCGCCTTGTGAAGCCCGTGTTGCCGGTGTATATCATGAAGATGGATGTGTTGCTTCAGTCCATGGGCTCGCAGGAATCATGAATCCTACGCTACGAGCGACGCACCGTGAAAATATATCGAAGATTAGTCGTAAAGGGGACATGGCCATATCCATGGCACAGGCTCGCCTTATTAGCAATGCTGCACTCCAACGCCAACATGAAACCACCATCTTCCGCAATCCAAGCAAACCAGTTGACATGGATGGATGCGACATTGACCTTGCTAAACATCTCCTGGAGCTGCATTTCAATCGCCCCGATTACCCGAGCCTGATATTGTACCGACCAGCTATTATGGGCAGCATTGGGAAGCCTGGCGGACCATGGGTTAACAAGCTTCTTCTGAACGCCATCTTCTATAGTAGCGCGCTTTGCAGTGATCGAGATTATTTTCGATCTTTCCAAGCCCCCGAGAACAAAGGCCAGCAGTTTTTTGATCGATTCAAGCAGTTGCTCATAGAGGAAGTAGGTCAAGCAACCATACCTAGTGCAGCTGCCTTGTTGCTCATGAGCAACTCGTTGATTGCAAGGGGAAAGATCAGCGAAGGATGGAACATGTCAGGCATGGCCTACCGCATGGTTATCGATTTAGGCTGTCACCTCATGCTTGCTGCAGACTATGAGACGCTCGAATCACGGTCGAGCCGCTACAACCTCCATCGTGATATGGAACAAGAAATGCGCAAGAGACTATACTGGGGAGCGTACGTCACGGATGTAACTCAATCCCTCTTTCTAGGCCGCCCCTGCATGTTCGCCACGGTGGAAGCCCGCGTTCCGCTGTTGTTTCTAGATACCTTCGAAGAGTTGGAGGATTGGCAGCCTTACATCGATCCCCTTGCAGACATCCCACCCGTGTACGAACCTCAACCTGCGCGTGCAATCTCTACTTTCACGAGCTTAGTGAGACTCGCAAAAGTGGGTAAGATGGTTTCCGACTTGTATGATATCGCTATTATGAAATGCGACACCAAGCATGTGCTCAACGCAAAGGCCTCAATCGAACAAACACTTGAAGAATGGATCAATGCTTCACCGAAGCATTTGCAGCTAGATACAGGCCACGCCAGTAGGAGTCCGCCCCCACATCAGATTACTCCCCAGTAAGTCTGATTTGAGTCTTCTATAAGGCTAGTGCTGACCATTAAGTACGACATTCCACGTTCTGCGTATACTGCTATATCGCGCTTTCATGGAGGAAGGACATCTTCGACGACACTCTGATCTAGAGATGAAGCGTCATTACGAACAGCACTGCCAATATAGTGCCATGATGATCACCAATTATGTTCGAGACTATCGAGACACATTCTCTTTACGACGTGCCCCTTTCCTCTTCAGTTATGCCGTCTACTCCGCGGCGACCGTCGCACTGCGGGTGGAGCGATTCAGCCGCGGCCAATTTACCGAAGTCATTCCTTTCCTGTGGAAGTGCCTGGAGGAACTTCAAGATGGCTGTAACTCTGGCTTACAGCGGCCCCTAGCCATCCTACGCGACTCTGTGCGCGAGTTCTATCAATCGACTAAAGAAGCCTTGCCTGAACACATTGAGCCGACATGGCCCGACGACTTTGACAAGAGTTTTTTCTCCGATGCGCCCATTCATCAGAATCTTATAGGTGGCTCAGGAATCTCGCCCTTGTCATTGGCAGGAACCTGGAGCGATGGATTTTCTGATTGCCAGACAAGGCTGGATCCTTCACAACTTGAATTCAATGAAAGCTTCATGACCAACGACGAGTGGACAATCTCACAGAATGATATTTATGGCCTATTTGCGGTCTGATCACGGCGCGCATCTTTTTCTGCACCATGATATCATTTCGAAGTCAACCGTGATCAATGCACGGACTATTAAATAATCCATCACATCTAGTGCTATTCACCCCAAATTTGATTCGTGGCATTCCAACACAGATTACAGGCTCAGGAATTCACCACTTCATGACCAGGCTCTGTCGCTGATGAACCACCTCATGGTCATTCCGCAGCAACGAACGTCCACTGGCGTCGAATATTGGGTTTTACAGCATTCGACCGAATCCTCATGGTCCATTCTGTCACACCGGCCTGCCACTCCGGCCCTCCAAGCCCATTTTTCTCGTCGTAAAAATTGATTCCATAGAAGCTCGCAGTATCGATATTGCCGTACGATTTGGCCAGACTATAACGTCGTGCAACATTCCAACCAGGGACCAACTTCAGTTTGTCTCCGTGCTCTTGGTCGTACCACGCGTGGTAATCGTCCTCTTTGTTAGTACGAGGCGTCGATCCGTTCACGATGACTACGGATCCGGGGCTCGGGGTCACCGCTGGAACGTGGGGCGTAGTGTAAGTTGTTTTTGACGGTGTGGTCTGGTCGCGACCATTGATGAAGGCACATACGACCCATGAAATAGAAATATGGTCAGAGCCGTTGTTCTTTACATCCTCGTTGTACAAGGTTGGAAAGTCAACTAGCGGTCCGATGTCCTCGAGAAAATAAATTACGTTAAGCCAGGGATCTTTCTCATCGAGCGCTTTGAGCTTGTAGGTAACTTCTATACCGGAGCTCACTTTGACTGAAGTCAATGAGGTTTCATGAAGTGGCTGTTCAGAATGTAGCATCCGCATGAGAATACCTGGGGTAGGCATAGTGAAAATGAAGTTGGCGCCGGATTAAATGTGGCGTGGAACTGGCATTCGTCGAGAGAAGGATGTGTGTCTTGTTATTTACTTGTAGCATTGACACTCGAAGGCTATGTAAGGTTAGTTAATTTGCGTGCAGGCTTGCAATAGGAACTGTTCTTCCAGGGTGTTGGGGTCACGGCGGACTTCAATCTCCGGGAAGCTGGTGTAGATCGGTCGTCTCGTCTCAAGCTTTGAGATTTAATAATGTCTCGCAATCGAGTGTGTGAAACCTCAACCATATCTATCTGAATCACACCGATATGTCGTCCTACGGGAAGTCTGTTCCGCCTTTATCTGAACTGCCTCTCAAAGAAGGGGATCCGCCAAATTCGGCTTGGGGTCTATGGGGTCAGAACCAAAGGGAAGATGCCGCGCTCGGATCTTTGAACTACCTGACGCAGTCTCGAGTGCTACAGACAGCGAGGGAAGAGATCAAGACTGGAGAGCGTATTGCACTCGAGTAAGCGGCTTCCCTCATTGGTAAAGTCTCAGTCCTTAAGACATCCTTAGTCTCCCGCTTGACTTTTTCAAACCATCACTGCTAGGGAGAGCGGGCTTCAAGCAAGAGATCGTTGACAAGTCACCACTGATTGTTAACGATGATGTGGTAGGTGTATTCTCAAGTTACAAGCTAATACTATGCTGAGTCGCATGTAGATCTCTTTTAACACACAAGGTAGTTCCCAATGGGACAGTCTCCGGCATTTCGCATACCAAAAGGAAAAGGCCTTCTACAATGGGTATCTGAAGACCTTTACTGTGCCGTCGAAGTAATGCTAACGCTTCAAAAGAGTGACTCAAGAACAGATCCATTCGCAGCCGAACTCTAACGTGAACAGCCTACAGCCTTGGTCGAAGCTGGGTCTGGTAGGACGAGGTATTCTAGTGGACTATGCTGCTTTTGCGCACCGGCGCGGTATCGATGTTCAGCATTTCAAGCCACATGGTATCGCAGTTGAGAGCATCGAAACGATCTTGAAAGAACAAGGTACCGAGCCGCGTACGGGAGACGTTCTTTTCTTACGCACGGGCTACGTGGGTGCCTACAAGCTGCTCGACGAATCTAAGAGAAGGGAAGTAGCAGGCGTGAGAGAATGGTGTGGACTTGCTCAGGGTGAGGAAACTACCGAGTGGTTATGGGGAAAACAATTTGCCGCTGTTGTGAGCGATTCTCCGGGATTTGAAGTACGACGTAAGTGTACCTGATGGTCCTTAGTGTGAATATAAACTGAAGCCTCGACAGCACCGACGGATCCTAAATGGCATCTGCATCCCATACTACTTGCGGGTTGGGGAACGCCCATTGGCGAGCTATTTGACCTGGATGGTCTGTCAGCCGTCTGTGAGAGGCTGAAGCGCTGGTCCTTCTTCTTCACTTCGGCGCCGTTGAACTACACGGGTGCTGTTGCATCACCACCCAACGCCATAGCCCTATTCTGAGACATTTCTGATCAAGCTTCCAATCAAGTCAGAAAAGTGATTGGAGGCTTCAAGATCCATTTAATACGAGCCCTACGTGAATCCAATGACGCTCTTGTGACCTAGCGTTCAACCTGGGATTAGTGTAGACTATTCACATAGTCTGCATCGAGTAGCATATGCTCTGCTTGTGGTCTCGTAGGTGGCTGCAGATTAACAGCGGTGGGCAACACACAGCATTGGATATAATGGGAACAGGTGGTAGATCACGTGACCCACTGATTATCTAGGTACTGGCTAGCGATCCCGGTGACGATCCCGGACATACATGTCCAGGCCAACCTACACCTACGAGTATAAACGCAATGTAGAGCGCGCCGAGATGAATATATGTGCCAGCTAGCCAAGATGTCCACGGAAACTCCTATGCTACCAGATTCCTTTTTTTCACCCGCGCTTAGCCAGTCAGATGTGCAATTGCGCGCGCGATGGTACATGTGCAGCATCATTGCACTCTCTTCAATGAACTATCCAGATGTCATTCCTCAAGTATATGATCATTTTACAGAGCATGTTCTCTCCAAACTGTCGTCAGATGAAGAACGTCAGCACACGGTCTCCCGATTGCGCGAAGGACTGATCAAGTCAACGGGCATTGTGGGTGCAGCGCGAACAGGCAATGCAATGCGCATTTTGGGGGATTGCGTACCTGAGGCTTTGCAAGATACTGTCATTTCTCCACGCTCCCAAGAGTCAGAAGACGTGGCTAGAAAGAGGGGCAGGCAGTTCTGGTTGAATATTTATGCACGCAACAAGGACTTCGATCCGGGTGCGTCGGTGAAGGCGAGCCCTGACTACGCTTTCATCGTTAGAGGTACGTAACACTGCTTGAATAGGCTCTTCTCCTTTCAAATCGATCACGTACCTCCTTACGTCGGATTGTGCATTCATTTAATGAGACCGGAGTGCTGACGGATCTTAGATGTGTTGTATGCTCGCGTCTTCTCTTTCGACGGCATCATCGACGATTTGACCACAGGTTACGCCATTGTATCAGCATTGTATGGAATGGATACTCCGAATCAACTTCAGCACCATATGAAAGGCATGCTCATCAATGGGGCCACGAAGCAAGATCTACTCGATCTAAGGGACCAATGCTTAGGACTCGCAAAGATACTAGGCATTCAGAGAAGACATGGGACTGTATCTATCCCAGAGAAACCACCCATATCCAATCCGTAAGTCATTAGTACTCGCACAACAGCCAACGTCCAAGGTGGTCTCCGAGTTCTGCATGCAGTTCTGTGACTGGCCTCCTGTTGTATTCTTGGCATCATGACTCGGCTCTTATACAATAGCAAAGTTTGCATATCGATTCTCCAGCATTTATTCAAGCCGAATCACTTATCAAGCTGTCTTGTTTGTTGGCTGGACGGACAAAGGTGCTTAATAGCAAACAATAATGGTTCTTGGCTCACTACCAAACCGAGTCAACAGCCGTCGGTCACGTGTATTTGATGTTAATTGGGTAGTAAAAGCCAGCAATCTACTTTTCACGTGATTGAGAAGCCTTTTAACTACCATAACCTACACATCTCGAATGCTGAATGACAAAAGTCTTGATAGAATACGGTTGTCAAAAGTGCGTGGCAGTGGATTCGAGAAGTAAGATAACTACTCGCCCCACCCGCCAACCGAAGGTTG
>JACVRA010000066.1:3920-14416 GCA_019828545.1 Paracamarosporium sp. OC-R06-R3 | reverse complement strand
CCTCTTATTACGCACTCCTATATGCCTCTGCCTAGAGCACACCTAGCACGGACCTTTTAATTACCTACGCCGATATATATAGGGTAGCTCTAGTTAATAGATATAGCCTATCTACTTAAGTATTTTAAATAGGCCTTTCTACTTATCTACTAGCTTTTAGTTAAGTTAAGATATAGTTAGATTTTATATATTTAGGTATACTATATTATCTATACTTTAATTAACTAGTCTATAGTATTAGTTAACTATTAATTTTATTTAATTTTAAGCTTTTTATATATTATCTTTAGCCAGCTACTAAGTAGTATATATATACTAGGCTAGTTTTTAGGCATTTTAATAGTTAATTAGGTTCTTTAACTAGGTTAATAATAAGTCTATCTAATCTTAGCTTTACTATAGCTCTAAGCTATATAGGATCTTATATAGAGATATATTAATAATTAAATAAGGCAATATTATCTAGACTTTATTAATTAGTAGTAGTAGTAAGCTTTAATTATTCTAATAGTAAAATATAAATATATTATAAGTATAAGAAAACAACTATAGAATAATATATATAAGGCGTTAGGGCCCTCTAGGCCCAATGCTAATTAAGTATTACAAGTACACGAGACACCAACAGGGGACTAGTAAGCAGTAATGTAAAAGGCAAAAGGCCTAAAGGAATAGAATAAAAAATAGACTATAAGCATTAGGATTACTAAAGTCCAACGTTACGTAATTATTCCCCCGCCAAGGAAAGGTTCTCCCTAGAAAACTATAGCTTAATAGGAGAACTAAAGGTTCTCCTACCAAGAGGCAATTCCTCCAGGATAACAATGTTAGCCTAGGAGGATAAAGGATAGGATAACTAGTATATAGTCTAAGAGGATCTCTATACTTTTCCTATTCTTTATAGTTAACTTAACTTATAGCTAAATTATAAGCACTTCTTTTATATAAAAACAATTAGTCTTTAACTACTATATTGCTAAGTATTACTACACTTAGTTAAGCTTCTTATACCTCTTTGCTAAATACGCTTTTCTATTACTAAAGCCCACGGCTCCGTTGCGATTAAATCCTACTACCTTAGTACGAATTAGACTAAGTACGTAATACCCTATTAATACTTTAACTACCTAACGTTAGAAAATATAGCAACACCATTAAGCTCATAAGCGTCTTGGGCTACTACTAAAAGCGTAGCTTTAGGGCCAACAACAAACGTAGCTACGGTAATGGCGTAGTAGGCTAATATAATCTAGCAGCTAAAAGAATAGCTAAAATAGATTATAGTATAACTATAGATACAGAACTAAGGCCTATAGACCTAAAAGAAAACTTTTAAAATCTTAAAGCTATTTAATAAAACGCCGTCTAAGCTTAAACCCTTCTTAATAAACGTAGAATTATATATATATAACTATAAAATTAATATAGACTATAACAAGATCCTAGTAGTTAATATATATATAATAAATAATATTACTAAATAGATGCAACTACTAGAGGACGACTATTTAAAAAAAGACGGGAAACTTAAAAACTACTCCTCTAAAATATAAGAAATCTTTAAGGATTAGAAGACGTTTAAGGAAAAGATTACTATAATATTTAAAAAAATTAATAAAAGAAAATAAGTAGAATAATAGATTTAACGTCTTAAGTAAATTAAATTAATAGAAAAATATACTGCTATATTTAAATGCCTTAAGAATAAGATAGATTAGAATAACAACCTACTTTAGTTAGTCTACTATAATAGATTAAAGGAGTTCATAAAGGATAGGCTAGTACACTATATAAAACCTAAGGATTTAGAGAAACTAATTAAGGTATTAATTAAAATTAATAACTATCTATACGAACGTAATTAAGAAAAACGGGACAATACCTAAGGAATACTACTAACTAAGGCTAATAGTTATAAAAAATGGGAACGCCGCGACTAGGACGGAGATATTATTATAGTAGATAAAGCTTAAGATTAAAAATAAACTAAACCCTAAAAAAGGGGTAAATAGGACCTTAGTATATAGAATAAGAGACAAGAATACTACTAAAATAGAGTATATCTAACGTATAAAGAGAAGGAATACTTTAAAATAGACTATTTAAAAAACTAGGTTAAGACTAAGAAAAGGGCTAAGGTTATAAAAGTAAGAATAGTAAGTTTAAGACTAGGAATACCTCTACTACCCTATAATAAGCCTAAAAAACTCTAGGAACCTATAAGTTGGAAGGTTATAAGAGCTAGTAATCTTTAACAAGAAATATAGGTTAATACTATAAAAGAGAAAATTACTATCTAAATCTATTAAAATATATACTAGGTATATAGCAAAGAAACCTATAGGGTACCTAACTATTAAGGAAAGATAAGAATTCTTAAGACGTATACCTATAAGACCTATAAATAGGCTAAAGAATAATAAGAAACGGTATTAATACTAGTATAGTAAATATAAGTAAAAAAAGAATACTATAAAATAGAATAGTAGTACTATACTAGGAGTACCTACACCTTATACTAACTAATAGAAAAACTAGCTAGGGTAACTCTAAGAGACTATAATTATATTAGGGTAGAAATTAAATAGTATAAGGTTAAGCCATACTATATATACTATAAAGAGGAATAGGGGATGGCGTATATATACCTAGAATAGGTAAAGTACTTTCTATATACCTACCCCTTATATTAAGACTAGAAATATATAACTAAGATATAGCTAATAGGCTTAGAAGGTAACGTAATAAAAGTACCTTATATATATAATATTTAGAAATGCCTACTATAAGACGATCCCGTTTATATAGCATGTAATTAGAGGGACTATAAAAGAAAAGAATACCTAAAATACCTAGTAGAAAAGAAAGCAGCAGTCTAGAAATCCTATAGGTAAAAATATAAAGCCTTAAGGTACTAAGAATACCTTATAAAGAACTACTACTATTATAGGGAAGATAACCCCACCTTAGAGGGGAAAAGAATTAATAGATTTATAAGTAAGTATAAGCTTAAGTACCTTAGGCTATAGGTAGCTAAAAATAAATAGTTAATATCCGTATAGCTAAAAAACTAATAGGCTACTAGGCCAAAGGCTAGGCTAGTAAGGGCATAATAATGGCAAAATAAGCTATAAAAGACTTAGATAGAAACCTATAATTAATAAAGACTATTATAATTAGAGGATTCTAAGTAACGGTATTAATTAACTTAAAAGTAATAAAATACTTAATCTTTAAAGACGTAGTTAAAAGGCTAGGATTACCTTACTAAAGAAAAGACTAGCTAGTTAAGTTAAAAATAGCAGACGGAACGTTATTATAAGAGTATAAAAAAGAATATTTATAATTAGAAACCCTACCTTTACTAGTAAGCCTTAAAGGATTTAAGAGTTAACACTAGTTTACTATTATATAAATAGGAGCTATAGAAGTAATTATAGGGTATAATTAACTTTAGGAATATAACCTAGTAATAGACTAGAAGAAATAAATAATTATAACTAGATAAGCTATACTAGCAATAAATAGAGTAAGACAGCCCTAGAAAGGACAAGCTAAAAGAGTATTCCCTAGAATAGGCAATAAGGTTTAAGAAATCTCTAGAGCTAGAATAACAAGACTTATAAAAAAGAAATCTTAAGACGCTAAAGTAATATAGGTATAAAGATTAGATCTTTAGGTAATACCTACGCTAACAAAAATTCTACTAGAATATAAGAAGTATACGGAACTCTTTAAAGAAAAAGAAGAAAAAGCTCTACCTAAATACTAAAAGTAGGACTATAGAATTCCCTTAAAAGTAGATATAAAACTACAACTAGAACGGCTAAAGCTAATATTAGTAAACTAAAAAAAGGAATTATAGGAATACTTATATAAGAACCTAGTACAATAGTTTATCTAGAAAAGTAAAAGCCCGGCTACATTTCCTATCCTTTAGGTATTAAAGAAAAATAGTAAGCTACAACTTTATATAGATTATAAATAGTTAAATAATGCTATAGTAAAAAACTAATACCTACTACTACTTATTATAAAGCTAATAGATAGGCTTAGAGGGGCTAAGTAGTTTACAAAATTTAATATACGTAATAGATATTACCATATATAAATAGCTAAAGGAGAAGAATAGAAGACTACGTTTAAGACCTATTATAGCCTATATAAGTATACGGTTATACCCTTTAGACTAACTAATATACCTACTACATTTTAGATAGTAATTAATAAGGTATTATATAAATACTTAGATATATTCTATATAGCCTATTTTAATAACGTACTTATCTACTCTATAGGGACTCTAGAGGAGCACTAAGAGCATATAAAGAAAGTACTTAAGAAAATAAAGAAGTACAGACTACTTTTATATCCTAATAAATATAAGTTTTATATTACTAAAATAGAGTACCTAGGATTTATAATTTTAAGGAAAGGCGTATTTATAAATTTAAAAAAGGTAGCTGCTATATAGGAATAGTAGGAACTTAAGTTAGTAAAGAATATATAATCCTTTCTAAAGTTTATCAACTTCTACTAGAAGTTTATTAAGGACTACTTTAAGGTTATAGTACTAATAATAAACCTTATAAAAAAGGACTAATAGAAAGGCTTTATAAAGGAAGCTAAAGAGATATTTAAGAAACTAAAATATAGATTCCTTATAAACCCGTTGCTATAAATATACTATCCTAAAAGATAGACTTACATTAAAACGGACGCCTTTAACTATATACTAGGAGTAATTCTTTTATAACTATGTAAAGATAGGAAATAGAGACTAGTGTTCTACTATTTTTATAAGTTCTTAAGAGTAGAACTAAACTACAACGTTTATAATAAGGAACTACTAGTAATAGTAAATACCTTTAAATAGTAGGAAGTATAGTATATAAGTATACTATATTAAATAGAGGTCTAGATAGACTACTAGAACCTAACAAGCTTTACTATAACTAAAAAATTAAATTAATAATAGATATAATAGGTAGAGTTTTTTATAAACTTTAACTTTAAAATCTACTATTAACTAGGAACGTTAAATGGGGCAGTAGACGCCCTAAGCTAAAAATTAAATCTTATAAAAAAGGAATAGGAAATATAAACTACACTACTAAAGGCATTAGATAATAGTATACTATAGTATAACTAACTAAGGGAATAATACTATTAGATAAACCTAGAACACTAGGTATACTAAATAGAAGTATAATAAACAGTTATCCTTAACTATTAAAGGCCGGAAGTAAACAACTTTTAGAATTACGCTTAACTCTCTAAAGAATAGAAAGAGGAGTACGACTTCTACTAAATAGAGTTTAATAGAAGGGACTATTAATAAAGATAAATTATATAAAAAGGTTAAGAAGACTTTTTAATAAAAAAACTCTATAAGTTAAGGAAATAGAGACACCCTAGTATTAAAAAAATAATACATTAAATTATAAATAAGTATACTATACCTAGACTTAAGGAGGTAGTAAAAAAAGTAGTAGATAACTATTTAGCTTATTATAAAAATAAGCTTAAGAGATATAAGCTTTATAGGTTACTATAACCCCTACCGCCACTAAAATAATTATAGTTAAGTATAATAATAGACTTTATAGTAAAGCTCTTAGTATTACTATAGCTAGAATTAAAAAGGATATATAATATAATATTAAATATTATAGACTAACTAATAAAGGTAGTTAAGTTTATACTTATAAAAGAATCTATAACGGTAGAAGAACTAGCCTATAAAGTTAATAGAGTATTACTATTAAAGTATAGCACCTTAGACAAAATTATTATAAATAGAGACAAGCTCTTTACGTTTAAATACTAGAATATATTTATAAATACCTTAGGAATAATAAGAAAGCTCTTAACGAGTTTCTATTCCTAGATAGACAGATAAACGGAACGTATAAATTAGATACTAAAATAATACTTATAATTCTACGTAAATAAGTAGTAGGACAACTAGATTAAACTCCTACTAATAGTATAGTTAGTATACAATAGCATTAGGTTAAGTATAATAGGCTATTTACTATACTACGTTAACTATAGATATAAGCTAGTGGCTTATTAGGACTTAAGGGACGTAGAAAGTATTACTATAAAAGCTAAAGAAAAGGCTTAGAAAATAAAGGAAATATACTAAGTCCTATAGGATAGGATATCTAGCAAGGCCCTCTTGGCATTTAAAAATATAAATAGGTAAAGGATTAAGGAACTAACCTTTAAAAGGAGGGACAAAGTTTTCTTATTATAAAAAAATCTTAAAACTAAAAGGTAAAGTAAGAAACTAGACTACTTATAAATAGGCCCCTTTAAAATTCTAGAAAATAAGGAATTAGTTATAAATAAGCTTTAATTACTAAAAGGAACTAAGATATACTTAACCTTTTATAAATTACTACTAGAATTAATACCTTTAGATGCTCTAATTAAGACCTAGTTAAAACTAAAAAATAATAAGTATAAGGTTAAAATAATTAAAGACCTAAGAAAGATTAATAGTTAACTTAAATACCTAGTATTATAAAAAGGATAGCTAAAACAATATAATACGTAGGAACTAAAGGAAAACCTTATAAACTATAAGAAATTACTAAAGGACTTTTAGTATAAGCGCGCAGAGACACGCTTCTAGAGAAGTATAATCTAGAACCTAAAGTTAAAGGAACAGCGTTAAAATCATAAAGGAAGTTAGAAAAGTTAAAGAAGAAAGAATTAGCCTATAACTAGCCTAGGTTAATTAAGGGTAAGAATAGTGAAAGAACGGACGAAGACGTAGTAACCCTACTTTTTAAAGCCTCCTTCTCTAAACGCTCTATTACGTTAACTACCTAGATATTATACGCCGCAAAGGCCTATTCCTCTTCCTTAATCTTTGCAAGCTCTAGCTCTAGGCGAGCGGCCTTAGCCTTTATAGTTAAAAGAGCTAGACGCTTCTAACGCTTTTTAGTTTAAACCCGCTCCTACTCTTTCTCCGACACCTATAAACTACATTCCGCATGGACGGCGATGCATGCTGTACACTAACCTAACGAAGTATCCACGAAGCACTTAGGAATGTTCTTCACAACGCACAAATTACACCGCACGGGCATTGCTAGGGCTAGATTACGAACTCCGTCAGCACGTTAATGACGATAGGCGGTCGAAGATTTCTTTAGTACCTTGGGCATGGTCAGGGAGGCTAGGGAAATCTAGAGGAGGATACTGCACTACGGGCGTGCCCGAGGGGTTACGCACCTTTATACTTCCCAACTGTACCGCACGCGCCAGTCACGAGGTAACGGCAGGATATTAGGATGATAACCCTAAACGGGGGGGTAATATTACAAGTACACGGGACACCAACAGGGGACCAGCAAGCAGTGATACGAAAGGCAAGAGGCCTAAAGGAATAGAATAAAGAATAGGCTATAAACATTAGAATTGCCAAGGTCTAACGTTACGTAATCATTCCCCCGCTAAGGAAAGGTTCTCCCTAGAGAACTATAGCTTGGCAGGAGAACCAAGGGTTCTCCTACTAAAAAGCAATTCCCCTAGAATAATAACGTTAGCCTGGGAGGACGAAGGATGGGACGACTAATATATAGTCTAAGAGGATCTCTATACTTTTCTTATTCTTTATAGTTAACTTAACTTATAGCTAAATTGTAAGCACTTCTTTTATATAAGAACAATTAGTCTTTAACTACTACGTTGTTAAGTATTACTATACTTAGTTAAGCTTCCTATACCTCTTTGTTAAATATGCTTTTCTATTACTGAAGTCCACGGCTCTATTGCGATTAAATCCTACCGCCTTAGTACGGATTAGACTAGGTACGTAACACCCCATTAACATTAAGGCAATAAAGGAATCTTATAGGGTAGAATAAGTTAACTAAAGTTATATAATAGCGCTCTTTTTTAGTAGATAAAGCATTTAAGGAAGTTATATAATACTACTCTCTCTTAATAAGAAGAGTACTTAAAGTACTCTTTTAAAGTAAAGAGAGCATAAACGGATTAAAATAAAATTAAAGAATAGAATAACTAGTATATAGTTTAAAAGGATCTCTATACTTTTTCCTTCCTTTATAGTTAACTCTTATAACTTAGATTATATCTTAACTCTTTAGTTAACTCTAAATTGTAAGTAATTCTTTTATATAAGAATAGTTAGCCTTACCTTAATATAAGTTATTATTAAGTATCCTTAATATATAATTAAAGCTTACTTATCCTTTATTATTAATTACTTTTCTATTACTAAAGCCTTAATGGCTCTATTATAAGTAAACCCTTCTACCTTAGTATAGATTAAACTAAGTATATATTACCTTATTAATACTTTAACTATTTAACGTTAGAAATATGGCAATACCGTTAAGCTTATAAGCGTCTTAGGCTACTATAGGAAGTACGGCTTCTGGGCCAATAATAAATATAGCTATAGTTATAGCTAAATAAGTTAACTTAATTTAATAGCTAAAAGAATAGCTAGTATAGGTTATTACGTAGCTATAGACGTAGGAATTAAACTAAGAATTAATAGTTTATAAAAAGACCTTTAAGATTCTAAAGCTATTTAATAGAACGCCGTTTAAGTTTAAACCCTTTCTAATAAATATAAAACTATACGCTCGTAACTACTAAATTAGTACTAACTATAATAAGATTTTAGTAGCTAGTATATATATAATTAGTAATACTATAGAATAAATATAACTATTAAAGGATAACTATCTAAAAGAAGATAGAAAACTTAAAAACTATTCTTTAGAAATATAAGAAATCTTTAAGGATTAGAAAACCTTTAAGGAGAAGATAGCTATTATATTTAAAAAAATAGATAAGAGGAAGTAGATAGAAAGATAAATTTAATACCTAAAGTAAATTAGATTAGTAGAAAAATACGCTACTACATTTAAACGTCTAAAAAATAAGATAGACTAGGACAATAACCTACTTTAATTAGTCTACTATAATAAATTAAAAGAATTTATAAAGAATAGGCTAGTATATTATATAAAATTAAAGGATTTAGAGGACCTAATAAAAGTATTAATAAAAATTAATAACCATCTCTACGAACGTAACTAAGAAAGAAAAGAAGATACTTAAAGAATACTAATAATAAAGACTAATAGCTATAAGAAATAAGAATACTAAGATAAGGACAGAAATATTATTATAGCTAATAAAGCCTAGGATTAAAGACAAAACAAACCCTAGAAAAAAGATAAATAAGACCTTAATATATAAAAGAAAAGGTAGGAATACTACTAAGATAAAGTATACCTAACGTATGGCAAGAAAGAACACTTTAAGGTAGACTATTTAAAAAACTAAGTAAAGGCCAAAAAAAGGGCTAAAATTATAAAGGTTAAAATAGTAAACTTAAGTCTAAGAATACTACTACTACTTAAGGATAATAAGTTTAAGAAATCCTAAAAACCTATAAGTTAGAAAGTTATAATAATAAGCAATCTATAATAAAAAATATAGACTAAAACTATTAAAGATAAAATTATAAACTAGGTACTATAAAAAGTTTACTAGATTTATAGACAAGAAGACTACCTAGCCCTTAACTACTAAAAAAAAATCAAGATTATAGGGCTTAAATCTTAAGATATATATAAATAGGCTAAAGGACAATAAGGTACCATATTAGTACCTATATAGTAGATATAGGTAAAAAATAACTATAATAAAATTAAATAGTAGAACTACTATAAGAACGCCTATAATACCTATAAAGTAAAATAAAGGTTAATTACTAAAATACTAAGTAATTAAGACTACGTAAGGCTAAAAGATTATAAATATAAAATCTAACTATACTATATCTATAATATAGAAGAATAGGGCTAGGAGTATATTTATCTTAAATAGTATAAATACTATTAATATACTTGCCCTATATACTAGGACTAAAAGTATATAACTAAAATATAATTAAAGGGACTAAATAGTAAGTCTACTAATATTCTTTATATATATAATATTTAAAAGTGTCTACTATAACAAGACCTAGTCTATATAATAGAAGACTAGAGAGATTATAAAGTAAAAAATTACCTAGAATACCTTATAAAAAAGAAGGTAGTAACCTATAAACTCTATAGCTAGAGGTATAGGAATTTATAATAATAAAAGTACCTAGTAAAGAACTATTATTAATATAGAGAAAATAACTCTACTAAGAAAGAAAAATACTATAATTAAGTAATAGATACTTATAAGTACTAGTATATAAAAATCTAAGTAGCTAAGAGTAAATAGTTAATATTTATATAGTTAAAAAACTAAAAGGCTACTAGACTAAAAACTAGGCTAGTAAGGGTATAATAATAGTAAAATAAGTTACTAAAGACCTTAATAAGAACCTCTAGCTAACTAAAACTATTATAATTAAAGGATTCTAAGTAATAGTACTAATTAACTTAAGAGTAATAATATATTGGCGTAGGTAGTTAAAAGGTCTATGCTAGGTGTACTCTAGG
>JACVRA010000656.1:0-13249 GCA_019828545.1 Paracamarosporium sp. OC-R06-R3 | reverse complement strand
GACGCGTTGCACGGACTGCCGAGATACGGTAGTCATATTTACGAATTTGGATGTCGGCGAAGTTGAGACCGTTGGAAGAATAATGCCGCGAGTGCCTTCTTTCGCAGAACATACCGCGATAGTGTTTCCAAAAATTGGGTGCAACCGATGATAAGGCTAAATCTGGTGCTAAAGGATATGCTCGCTTGAACCTTGTATCTCCAGACACACACCTTTACGGTTTGCCGCAAAACAGCGAGCAAGAGTCAACAGTGTGCTAGGAAAACGGGAGGGTCCCAGTGACTCCAAAAGGCTAAGAATCATAGAGGGGCAATAGTCCACATCGTTTGGCACTCGACTATACTGTGGATTAGTTCTCAGAGCTCACCTTGTTCACGAACTATTTTTGGGCATTCTCAACGCGCCGAGGATAATAAACGCAGGCATGAATCAGCATAACAAACAATACACAGTTTTGTATGAAGGTGCCTTATCTGGTATTATCGTTGTTCTGCTCGAACAAAACTCATCTCAGGCGAACCTATCGCCCGAGGCATTCCCTTTGTGGTGTTACCATGATCTTAATGTGATGGTCTTTGTTCTTGACCAGCTCTTGGAAACCCTTCTCAATGATGTCGTCAATATGTATACGAGACGTCACCATATCATCAAGACCTTTGAAACGGCCTAATTCACCGTCAGTTATAAGGCCCGAACAAAAACTCCCAACTTACCGGCTGCAAAAGCATCAACTGTTTCCCGGAAAGCACGCTCGTTATAGGTTACACTGGCCTTCAACGAAATCTCCTTCGTCAATAGTTGCAAGACCGGCACGACCATCTACACAAGATTAGCCAGCATTCCATACTGAGAGTCGGACACTTCCAGGAGTCTCCCACATTGCAACATTCATATACACTCCACGAAAATGCAACGCTTCCATCCCGGAGTCCAGCCCCTTCTGCACACCTGCGCAGTCAAATACCACGTCGACACCCTCTCCAAACGTAAGCTTCCGACACCGTTCGGCGACGTCTTCGGTCCTAGGATTAAATACATGATCCGCAATCTTCTTGTTCTGCGCCGCCCGAGTGGACGTCGGCTCGGAAACGAAAATGTTTAGACAGCCCAGTGCGCGGAGAACAGAGGTATGTGCGATCCCGATGGGACCACCACCCAATATCAATACAGACTTCGAGTGCCAGTTTTCAACGTCGCAGAGCGCTACAGCGTGCCATGCCACGGCTAATGGTTCGATCAATGCCGCAAGATTCAGGTCAACATAATCTGGCAGAGGATAGCAGTGCTTCGTTTCAACTGTTACCATCTCTGAGAACCCACCACCTCCGCCGTGAAAACCTTTTAGACCCATGGTCGGGCACCCGTGCGTGTGCGATGCAGCACAGCGTGAGCATTTGCCACAGTAAAAACGTGGGTCGATCATGACGGCTTGGCCATCGGAGAGTCCTGACTTGGGTGGCGCGCTGACGACACGACCGCAGAACTCGTGGCCCATTGTTAAGGGGAGATGTTCTCCCGATAACGCGTGTGGTGCTTCTTTGGTTGGAACGGCAGTAGGACCTTGGTGGTGTGAGTGAGGATAGGGGAATGTCTGGGAGGACTAACCGGTGAGATATTCATGAAGGTCTGAGCCGCAAATACCACACCATTCAATAGCAATGAGAGCTTCGTTTTCTTTTGGAATTGGTGGGGCAATGTCTACTACGCGAATGTCGCGGGCTGCAAAGAACTGCGCAGCTTTCATGATACTCAGCACTTGAGTGCGTATGCCGTTAATTGGTCCAATCACAAACGTAGTTTTGAATCCTAACTAGACTTCGGTAACCAGTATGTATGCCCTTGTTAGACCTGGATACTGGAAGATGATTTGAACGTGTTCATGCAAATGACATGTCAAGCACAAAGTGAACGCTGTGGAACTATCAGTATTCTATAAGACGCTTGCTTTGTATATGTGGGTTTAGTAACGGTAATCCGGTTAACGTAGTCCGAGTCCACGCGGGGATAACTCCGCAAAACTGGAAGTGAACGGAATAAGCCAAAGTCTCCACATGCTAAACAAGGACGCTTCATGGGGTGAATATATTCGGATGCCATTCTCTGAAGAATCGACCACAGCTCCTGGTACAGGATGAGCTATTTTAGAGAGACATTGACTTGGCACCGCGTTGTACCTCGAGTTACCCTGGGACAATTAGACGTGCAGAACATTGACTGCTTGGTGAGGAGTATTACTCAAACTCTACAGAGTTTATGTCAAGCTCGAAGATGATGGCGCCTTGTTGCCCAAAGCCAAGACGACGCAGAAACGTGGGGAGCTCCTTCCCCGCCATCCCTCGCGGAGCCTAGCGGCGTCGGGACCCACGTAAACTTCGCTAGCAATTCACCACAAGATGCGACGTCGTCAACGCTCATTATCCTGCGCCACGTTATTCTGTATTCTTGCACAGCATGTATTCGTCGAGATGGGCTCCCAAGCCCGAAGAGAAGCCCGCCGACGCAGCGCCGCCCTCGAAGCAACCAGAGGCACCTGCAGCTCCGGAGCCGAAAGTTGTTGACCCACCACCTGCGGAAACGCATGCGCCACCACCCGTATGTACAGTTACATAATTGCTTTTCTACCTCCAAGCTCCCAACGTTGCATATGCACAGTGGTTGACTCTATGACAGCCCGCCGAGATGCCCTACGATTACAACTACGCCGAAACGTCCATCGACCCCTTCGCGCAGACAGCTGGCACAGACGACCTATTCTTTGATGATGACTTCACCCCGGTCGCCGAGCCTGTCGTCGAAGAAGCGCCTGTAGAAACACCACCGCCAGAACCGGTACCTGACACAACGGCACCAGCGATCACACCAGGCCAGTCGCAATATGCGCCGCGCGGCGCTACGAATGGCGACCGAGGTGGTAGAGGGCGAGGAAGAGGCAGAGGTCGTGGGCGGGGACGCGGCGGCAGTCAAGCACAAGAAGTGCGGGAGCCCAAGGGGAAGCCAGCGCAAGAGAAGGACGCGAACAGCGGCGAAGCAGCGACAGATGCTGCTGTTGCTACTACTGCAACTCCAACTCTCGCGAACGCCACTGAAGCACCAGCTACACCCGCTGCACCCAAAGAGCCGAAGTCTGTCCGCGGCGATCGCACCCTCACCGGTGGAACACCCCGCGCTCGCCTCACTGATGCAGAAATCAATGCTAAGCTCGCAGCGATGAAGGCCAAAAACGAAGCTCTGGCTAGCGCGCACGCCCGCTCTGAAGCTGATGCCGCCAACTTCGAGGCCCGCGAAGCACTTGCTGCACAAAAGAATGCCGAGCGCAAGAAGCAGCAGGCAGAGAGGCAGAAGGCAGAGCGTCAAAACAGGCAACAAATGATGGGCGAGCGGGAGAGGAACAGACAGCGAAAGCTTGACGCGCTTGGTGGTAGAGAGTGGGACTTGGAGAAAGAGGGTGGTTTCGAAGGAACCGGTGAAGAACGACGGCGAGGCGCTGCGAGGGGTGCACACGGAGGCGTATCAGGGGTTACAAGGACCGTAGGAGATGCAGTCCAACCGCAGCAAGAGCAGGATAATCATTCCACGCCTCGTGGACGGGGCCGAGGACGCGGTGCGCGGGGTGGTAGAGGCGGTCGCGGCGATCACCAAGGCCCTGCAAAGAAAGCGCCCGAGGCCCAACAACCACCCTCAGCATCCGATTTCCCTGAACTTCCCTCCGCATCCACCACCGCCACAAAGACAGATGGTGAGGCACCCAAGAAGATCGACTTCCCTATCCGCACCAAGACCGAAGATATCAAGACTACTGAACCTGACCGCCCCGGTATCAAGAAACAGGAGTCATTTGGTTTGCCATCCCCGATGGCGGGAAGTAGCTGGGCAGATCAAGTGGATGACTCGTAGGATGAGGTCCTGGGCCGTGTTGTGGGTTTTGGATAAACACGACATGAAATAGAAAAACATATTGATGTCCTTACACTTGTGCATAATGATCTTGCATGGGTAGAACAGGATGTGACGCGATGAAGACGTTGATACTTTAGGTTTAAGCGCAAACATTCACGTATGCCGGACACGCAAAATCATGGAAGCTGGGAAAACTGGGGTTAGAGCTGTAGTCAGGTTTGGAATGGCATCATAATAATATATACCGCATAAGCATAACAATACATTTAGTTCAACAACACCTATATAGACCCAATGGCGATGGCCAGTGAAGAAATCGTTTGGTTTTAACTTGCGTTCGTAATGACACCGGACAAAACAGGCGATGACAGTGAAACGCTTAAGGGGACACTTCAGGACCAAAAGGCAAGGGCAATGGTTAGCCTTTTAGGAAGACAGCTGACGCAAAGCTCACTCATAACCCTCAGTTGAGATCCAGTCTTTTAGAGCCACCTTAACTTGCAGAGTGCTAATCCTTTCTTTCGCAATGCATTGTATCAACATCATACTATTAAGCTTATTATCTCCAATCCAAAGAAGGAAAGTCGATCATGTTCAGCTTTTTTCCAGGCTTTCGGTGCGATTTGACGATAAGTCGTCTGTTGAGCATGCAAGTCTATGAGGCAGGTAAGACAACTTAAGATTATTATCTTCTCGAAGGCGTATATGTATTTAGAAAGAGTTCACGTCGCCTTGAATTCTAAGGCACTTTTTGAATAATGGCATAAGAATGGTTATCAATCTTTGTTTTGAAAGTCTCGTTTGATGACCAGATCAAGAAAAAAAGAGAAAAAAGAGAGATTCAGAAGCACAACATAAAGACTGATTTTTGATGTATTGGCTCTAATCTAATGACTTGATATACTCCTTGGCCCAATTGAGCCACACAAAGTGGTCAGGCGTACGCACAACATCAAGGGGTGCTGCGTCAGATTGATCACGTGATCTACAATGTGATGCAGAGTTCTATGTGTGTATATGGAAAGGGACCTTGAAACACGGCTATTGGCTATCAAAATAATTTTGTAAGTGTAATTGAATCATACAGATTCTTTCACTTGCCAGAACAAGGGGCGTTATGGGTGTTAAAACAAAAAAAAACATGTTGTGGGATGTTCCAATCGGCAATGTGGAAGAATTTTCATAACTTCTATCATTGCTCACGTCATTCAACAAGTGATGCCAGGCGAGCGAGGAATACACAGCTTCTTGAAAGAATATTGACGGTTGAGGCACTTAGAGGCTCAACCTATTGTGAGCTAACCCATGTGAGTATTGCATTTGTGGTCTGTCTTGCGCAAAGCCGCAATCCTTGAGTTTCCCATAATGAGACGTCAGACGTATCATGAGCTGGAATGTTTGCCGTACTGCTCAATTGCGCATTGTCGAGTGAACGCAAGTCGTAGCCTTAGAGGGGCACGTGGAGGATTGGCCTTGTCGATCGCCTCACTCGAATCATGTGGAGGCGTGACGGAAACTCTAGGCGTGCTCAGCGCTGCACTGGAGATGCATTTCTGAGAGGCACAGCTTGCGCCCAGATCTGGCGTAATAGCTAAAATCTGTTTGATGCGCCTTCATGTTCTTGGATGGCCTTTCTAGGCTAGCTTGAATAAAGGATGGTGAACATGTTGGTTGTAAGTTTTGCGCCTCAAGGTGCCCCAGCTAAAAGCGTGCATATCTTTCACGAGACTATACGATCTGTCAGACTATCGATCTAGACCAATTTACATCAGTAGCTGGTAGTATTTATGATAGACGCCTCAAGCTTAATGGACGCTTGAAACACGACTTCATAGCTCATTCTTAAAAGATTACCAAAGTATCGATCGTTACAAATACCGTTCCTCGGTTTTTGGAGATACCAAGTTACAATAGCACGCAAGCACGACCACACTAAACTTTAAGTTAATGTAGTGTCTAACTTCCTTGTATATCCTTGAATATCTCTCAACCCGCAACCAACAATCCGCAATAGGAGTTAAAGGTCATGGTCCTGTTCCAATTCTTCAACTTTCTTCTGCCGAAAGCTATCATAAAAGAGATGTATAATTCAAACAGTTGTCCTGTATATTTTCTGTCCGCGAAAGCATCCTTGGCCACTAAGTTTGGTTTTGCTCGTTTCGTTGCTAAGTCGCCTGATTATAAATATCCTCTTCTTTTGAAATGTGCATACAGCCTAGCTTGAAATATGCGTCTAATCATCTACGTTGAAAGACTCACGATCTTATGCCCATTCACCTTAAAGAGAACCTCAAATCTATGAGATGATGAGGGCAATGGGAGTAATCTATGGTTAGCTGCATAGATTTAGCTGCATGAACATTGATCAAAGTCTTGGAGAAATCAAACACGGAATATAATTGGAGCAGACACACCAAGTGCTTATAAAAACGTAATTAACTATATACCAAATAGAAGTCAGGCACGGACAAATCTTGGAAAGGATCTTGAAAATCACAAAGCGGCCGAGAGAGCTGACAAGCAAGATCTGGCATACAATTTGGAGGAAAGCCAAGAACATGTTACGCAAAGTATGGCAAGTCAGATATCTCAGATCCGAGAGCCAGAATTAGGTTGGAGTTAGCCAGGAGACCAGTAATAGCAGCAAATGCGCAGTAGCGTGCCAGCGTCCTTATTCAAAATCGGGTGCTCGATATGATTAAGTAGCAACCTAGAATGAATGAAAAGATGATCCTGTTGTCTGGCCAAGTCTTTTAGATCTCGTGATTACAAAAGTAGCGACTGCCTAGCCACTGTGGCGTGTATTACTCAGCAGCAGAGCCTGGACTATGCCACAATCGGTAATCGTGGTGAGGAGGCCCCTCTGGTAAGTTTTACATCGCTTTCTGAACTCTTGAATTAGCAGTATAGCAACCACTACTGAATAACTTGAAGTCGGCTATAGCATCCAGTTGGCGACATGTAACTATCATCTCCATGTCAACAGCGATTTCGCTTGTTAACGTATTAAATCATCCTACCTCCCCAATGCCGTCGGCATTATCATTTTGTCAAACCCGAGGACCCTAACATAGAGATACTTGAATCCAATCCGGAAATAGCGCTAAAACCATTTCGTCGACTGCCCACATGCTCATCTGGGAACGAGATGGGTTCAAATACTCGACCGGGCCGCAAAAACACCTTTTCAACGACCTGTTCGCCGGATGGGTTTCACATCGTTCCAATGCCGTTTAAATTACAAGGACCGCTTGCTGTATATGATGACATGATTCTGCGCGGCTTGGAATCAGAATCAATGCATCGGCCTCATCGCATTCCACTCGCGTGTATAAGAACACAAATAGTCACATGAGGATTCAAGCGCAGTCTTGCCTATTCGGGATTGAGTTGAGACGCTAGATAAATCAAGAACGCAGCTGCTTTTCGCGAGGTATATGCGTTATAAGATGATTGCCATGGGTAGCCTTGTCCGGGTTCTAAGCGACGTGTTCGACCGTCAGCATATGTGTACATCATCCACACCGCTTCTCTACTCAAGCCTCTATCTCTGCAGCCATTTGAAGTGCGGGGATTGGGCAACGTTCTTTGCCATGATCCGCTTGGTGTTTCTCCGACCGCTGTTTCAGCTACTAAGCCCAACGACATTGGATGAGGCATCAAAGGACGAAAAGTTGCGCTGTGTCTTCATGCAATGCGCGACTAACCCTGGAACCATCTCTCCAAATCTTCACTAGCTGCTCTGCTCGGTGACTGGAACGGAATGGTCTAATATGCATGTGTACTCACCATGTGGTGATGGCACACGCGCGTTTATTTACGATTAGAACATGCACATATATTGTTATGCACAACGCAAATGGCTGCTACATGACTCAACCCGACGTCCTGCTGTTTCCTATGCTAAACGAGAGGAACCCCACTTCTGTCACTGAGTCGTAATAGGGCTTTAGAACCTATATGCTTCCGAAATCGGCTATGTTCGCAAAATCATACCGAGCGTATCCACTTTTACTTGCGCCAACGCTAACAAAATGATCGGCACCGCGCCACAGGCATGTCAACATCAACGGACAAGCTAGGAACACAAAGTCCTAGCCTCACTTTGGGATTGATACCACTGCAGCCTCATTGATCCCTTCAGGATGTCGATTTGCCGCCTAGGCGATTCGGCGAAGATCAGCGGCGGAAACCCAGCTGTTCTGACTCCTACTACGTGTCACGCTGATGGAGAGTATTCCGCGTGTCAGTATTTGTCCTCCATGTAAATGATCAACTCAATCATTAGCGGTCTAGTAGGGAAAGTGTACGCAAATCCCCCGCATCGCTGCTCGGCCCTTCTCAGCGCTGGCTTCATCGCAACGTCACCGGCCTACGCAATGGTAAGCCATATATTCCCTCTCATAACCCTGATCCATATCGAGATTCCGTTAGTGCAGGCCCCATTCTCTCACCACGTATCTTGGCAATGCACCAGTTAAGTAAACCCGTGGAACAGGTAGCAGCGGCCCATGCGATTCAGACCGTTACACACAACACGCATTTAGCACGTTGTCCACGCCTCTTAGCACCTCGCTTGAGGAAGGTTCGGCTGGCGGCATTTCTAGCCCAAAGGTACTATCCGGCTTTTGTCCATCGCCTTGGTTGCTCTCACTGATATCGTGAGCATATTACCAGCCCCCCTGTGCTCGCGGTCCCCGTACCATGCGTCACTACGTGTATCGCCACTTGCGTCTCCTTAGCGTTTGCCGTATACCTGAACGGCGATTGCCAGCTTCTCCGCTATGAGTGGAGATGGACATTGCTGTTGCTGGGTGCTCGTATCGATGTGATCTGTAGTAGAGCTCGGTGGCTTGCCTGCTCCCTAGTTGTGACGCACCAGCAAGCTCGCGCTTTCGGACATGCAGCTTTGACCAAATCCATCCTTATCCTCTATGCTCCCCAATTCGAATATGTCCGAGCTTGCCAATATCGATAGCAGCAGCAGCAGCGGCAGCATCAACAATGCTCACCGATGACCATCTAACTTGCTTGCCATCAGCACGCTCATACAAGGCGCATTGCTAGCGAATCGAGCTTTGAGCGATTGATCCCTGCCCATGCATATGCGGCCAGAGGATAGACGCATGAAAGAACCTTCCTAGAGCGCGACTAGGGTTAGAGTCAGCCTAACCTCTTACACGATCGAGCAGCGGCGATGATTCCATGCACGAGCAAGCAAGGTGCCGATGGGCGCAAAATTTCTCAGCCTGAAGCCATCGTTTTGCGCCCGCTGACTTCCGTCCTGGGCTCGGCCCTGCGAGGACAAGTACATGTCTCAACACTACCACTGCGAGGACATTGTGGTAAATAGATTGGAGTGACGACGACCCTTGTTGTAGTGTTCAGCGTGACGAAACCGAGCGCGTCCTGATCTGGTCCCCAACGGGCTCGTTCTTCACCCCTCGCAAACGCCTCTCGGCGCCATACGTCCCTCCTCACCGTCGACCAACCACCTCCCGCCTTTCCTCGGGCCATGCAACACCACGCATCCAGGCCACACCCTCCCCACCAGCCCAGCCCTCTTACATACCTCGAGCCAATCACCACCGCAGAACCAGCCGACCGCATATCGGACCCACCTACGCACATTGTTCTCTCGTCTCGGGATCAAAATTACGTGCGACCTGCCAGTTCCCTCTCCACAGATCCCTTGCGCAGTCTGTCGCTACCGCCTTACCCAGCATTGCTGTCGACTCACATGATTGAAATCTCGTGCGGAGCCGCAAATAGTAAAATTCAACGTCTCGCCATCATAAGACGACGTGTTGGGGCCGCTAGGCGGCCACTTTCGCGGCCATTGTTGTTGTTTACATGTCATAGCACCGCGGAATCACGGTAGGGGCGGAAAGAAGGAACAAGGAGGTAAAATTATATTGGTCAAGCTATGATTACAAGGTGCGAGGTTGCTTTTTGGGAGGTTGCAGAGAAGGTCGGGATTTGTTGTTCACTTGCCTGTGAACGATTGGCGTGGCAGCTGTTCTTGACGCGAGGCTCGTTCTGGTATTGGAAAGCTACACCTTACCGTCTGCAAACCGCGGCAACGACGCCTTCACCGACACTCTAGATCGATAGCATTCCATGCCTGATGTCAGACGCAGCCATCACGATGTGAGACATAATCTATCGGCGAGTGAATATTGGCCGGGTATTGGTGCTCTTGCCTTGTTTGAGCATAACGCCGAGTTGGACTGGAGGACTGACGGAAGCAAGGTGCAGGATATCGCCACCGCATTGACTGTGAATCGAGCCCGAGGATATGCTGTACGCTACGAGAACATATCCACGGTGGGGCGACCGGTGAAGACGCTCTGACAGAGGTCGCCTTTGCCATCTTGTGACGCCCTTCCTGCGTGATATGGCAGGCATTCCCAGCTCGATCCGCGCTGAAAAGCGGACAAAGCCACACGGAGTCTTTCATCACAGCTGTTATTGATTGCCAGGCGGATGGCCGGGTGAATGCCATCAAAAGATTCAACCAAACGGTGTCCGCCACGTCAGAGATCTCCGATGGGGCATGGCTTTGGCCTGTTCTAGCGTCGTCCCGGATGCCAGATGATTGCTTCGATATGCGATGGCGGACTAGGCGCCGCATAAACTTCACGCCATCCTGTTATCTAACAGACACATGCCTGTCAGCGTGCATATCCTAGCAGGTCAACAGTAGCGGCATGCGGGAGAAGCAAGCCGATGAACGGGTAGTTGATCAGCTGAGTGGAAACGGAGTAGTCGTGCAATGCACCCTGCAAGTGCAGATGGTTGTGGACCACACTAAGGGGGCATGGTATGACCGGACGGATGCCCGAGAGCGTACGTGCAGCGGGTGCAGATAAGGTGACTGGCCGACAATGCCTCCAGCCCCAGAGTGAGGGGGTTGGGAACCCTCGTGTCAGCCAAGGGTGGCGGCAGGCCCGTCAAGGAAAGGTAACGAACGGTCAAACGGGTGTGTGGTAATGCCTTCCCGAGCCTATGCGTTGGTTAGCCCATCTCCCACAATGAAACCGGAAACGACGCGAGGAAGATTACACGCGAAGATTTACGCGGAACGCCATAGACACAAATGGTAACGGGAGACCGGGGGAACTGCAAGCGTCCAACCATGGTGCGTGTTCCACATGTGCTCGAGCACTGTCCCGTGAGTTGCACGCACTCGACCGAAGGTTCCAGGGCAGGGCCGGGGAGGGTTTGATGGCGAATAATGCTCCGTAGATTTCCACTGTTCCGGCCAAAAGCGTAGAACAGAAACATGGACACCATTGGCCAATCGCTTCCCCTAGTGACAAACGACTCTTGGAGCGGACTGCGGTTCGGCATAGACTACGAAACACGTGACTGCCTCGCTTCACAAATCTTCAACCTCAATCGTGAATGAAAGGCCCGAAATTGTCCAAACAACTCATCTGGCCCCATCTATATGAGTTGGCTGAAACATGGCGACAAGGAACGGATGGTATTTCCCGCCAGACAAGGAAGAGTTTGCAGCCAACGAGGCCACCGGAGCATCGAGCCCCTAGAAAATGTGATATCTCTGTGCAGCTGGCACGCCGGAACGGCCTAGGGTATCATTGCAGGTGGTCTCCGCACTTGCCTAGCGGCAGGACAAGAGGTTGGCGTTGATCGTGGCAACATTGTTGGACGGGACGGGGGTGGGGTACAACCTCATCGACTGATGAGCGGGTCATGGCACCAACCCATGGTCTGACAGCGGGATGGGTTCGCGGGCCATACGTTGGCTACGATGTCGGCGATAGTGCTCTCGTCTGAAGCATAAATAGCGGTAGGTTCTCCCTGAGATTCACTCCATCAAGCTCGAACCGACCATCTTCTCCAGTCAAAGCCATCAAGTCTTGAGCAATTGTCACATTCCCAAACATCAAACACCTTTGTGCCTTCTCTTTCAAACCAAGCCATCGACAGCAGGACCACCTTGCCTGTTGCCTGTTGCCTCTCATCCAACCGATGTATGTCTTGTCAAACGTTTGGCCGTTGGCATGACCCCTGAGACTCATGGCTGTAGTAGTTCGATCCAATCAGAGCAAGGCTGTGTTCCGTCGAGGAATCCAAAAGGTAAGTTGCGGGCCATTGCCATCCAAGCAATTGACCTGTGAGGCTAACGTTCCATCAAACGCCAGGCATCTCCAACTCTTGAAGGTCTGAAACATGTGCTTTTACGACATGCACCGATTCGCGTGCGGCGATTGGAAGTGGGGCAACTTTCGACAGCACTGCGCCAAGGAATACCGCATGGGCGAAACTTGTGGCATGAAGCTGGTCAACCACACCATCCACGTTCCGCAGAAGTGCAAGATCTGCGAGAAGGTCGAGTGCAAGCAGAGGAAGCGGGCCGCAGAAGTGGACCGCATCCACCGGTGGCAGCGCGAGGGAAACAAGTTCCGGGCGTCGATTGACAAATCAATGGACGCAATTGCCAACATCGACGTCGAGATCCGCAACCTGAACTACGAGATGGCACGCCGACGCCAACAGATTGGCGCGCAAGCTTGTCCGTGAGTCGGGAGCAATGGCGCGGGCGTCTGGCGGCGGGTTTCATGTACACTGGCTCGGGATGGGATCTGGACAGCGCCCGCGGGTGGTCTGGCGTTTGTGGACGGAATGCTAGGGACACGGCCGGCGGACAGGACGAGGGACGGGGCAATGGAGACGGGGCCGGGCGTTACCTCATACCGTGGTTTGATTTTCCTATACCTTAACGACAGCTTTAATGATGTAACGAACGGTTTGCACCCGCGTGATTGGCCGTGTTTTGCGTGTGATGAGGTAGCCGCTGTGCTCTGCGATGGGGGCTGAAGCCGTCCAATCCGTGAGGTTCGCGTGCCGCAAATAGAAGCGGGGAGAGGGCGCACGGCCCCGGGCAACGGCGGCGGTTGCTGGGAGGAGAGGGCGAGGGCGACAAGGCGGGAGGGGAGGCGCGAGTATATGAGGCGTGCGCGCGGGCAGCAGCCGGGCGGGGGGAGAGGAGCGAGGAGCGAGGAGATGTTTGCGCGGGCGACGTCGACGTGGGCGGTGGGAGGTGGGATTCGCTTGGGCCAGCACGCTAACGCTCTAGGGACGGCGGCGGGACACTCCCGCATTTCCCCGCGCAGAACCTCGTCTTTGTCGTCAACACCACGCGTGCATGCCCGCTGCATCGCTCGCAGCGTCGGCAATGCGCCGCCAGTGCCCTCGAGCCGCCCGACGCGGCGGCCTGCCGTCCTGCCCGCCTGCCCGCTGCCCGCTGCCCGCTGTCTGCTGCCCGCCGTCCGCCGTCCTCCGCCCCGCCGCCTGCCCACGGGCCCGTCCGCGTGTGCTGCCC
>JACVRA010000653.1:2251-16370 GCA_019828545.1 Paracamarosporium sp. OC-R06-R3 | reverse complement strand
GTCTACATTGCTACTACCCGTGACCTGACAATTAAATATAATAATTTTAAGCTAAAGTAACTATAAACCCTAAGTAGTAAGGTTATATAATTAATTTATATATATTTAAACTATACTAATATCTAACTACTCTACTTATAAAAAGATTTTTATATAAGCTACTTTATTCTTCTCCTTTTAGGTCTATAGCTTTTTTTATTTTTATAATAGTACATTGGCTACTACGTTTATTATACCTAATTAATAGATAAGTTTTAGGTTAAAATTAGTTACTATTATTGCCTAGTATATCTATTAAGGCATAAGCTCTCTCTTAGTTAAAAAGTACTTAAGTACTTAGTAGTTAGTAATAGTACTAAATAGCTAGAGTATTTATAAGCTAATAAGTTAAGACCTCTACTCCTTAAGACTATAGATAACTATAAGTATTTTTTTATTATATATATTATAGTTTATCTATAGTTTACTTATAATTTTTAAGTAAAAAATAACTAGTTATTAAAGACTATTATTTTATAGCTATAATAGTACTTTAGTAATAATACTATTATTTACGTCTATTTCTATATATATTTAGTAGTAGGGTAAGTAGTAAGTAAATATATTATTTAATAATATAAAGTTCTTGGCTTATTAAAAGGCTATAAGCTTTAGTTTTTTAAAAGTATACTAGGTGCCCTTTTTAAGTAGCTTAGTAAGTAGCTAAATAATATACCTATAGTCTTTAAGAAAGGTCCTATAGAAGTTATAAAACCTTAGAAATAACTATAAACTTTTTATTAAAGTAGAAATAGACTAGTTTTATATAACTATAACCTTTTCTAGATCCTTTTAAATATCTTAGGTATTAATAATTAGGCCTAGAAACTTTATTTTAATTACCGTAAACTTACTCTTCTTAATATCTACCTATAGGTTAGTATTTTAAAGTTATTTTAATACCTAGGCTATATACTCTTTATACTATAGTAGGTCTTTAGAGTAGATTAAAATATTATTTAAGTAGATAGTATAGAAGTTATTTAATATACTATATAAGATTTTATTAATATATTACTAAAAGGTTACTAGTCTATTATAAAGGCTAAATAGAAGTATATAATACTTATAGTTATTATAGTATATATAGAAGGTAATTAGGTCTTTAGCTTCTTAATTAAGTTAAATATAATAAAAGGCTTATTATACATTTAGCTTAGTAAATATCTTAGTATAGGCCAGTGTTAAAGCCCTAAAGTTAGCTAAATATAAAGGGACAATTAGGATTAATTCTTAGGCAGGAATACTTAATAGTATAAGGAGGAATAATATTATATTACGTAGATAATATAATAAAAGTATTAAAGAAATCTAAATAATAAATTATTAATAAATTATTACTATATAAAATAGATTAAATATAAGAATTAAAGGTAATTCTCTTATTTCTATATACTTAAGGTAAGACTACTTACTAGTAAGTACTCTTTTTAGATTACTCTCTAGAGAGTACTCTCTATAAAGCATTCTCTATAGAGTAGTTATATAACTTTTTTATAAGCACTGGTATATATAAGCGTATAGGTTAAACCTATATATATCTTCTTTAATAAGAGTCTACTTAACTAATTATTCTTTTTCTTATATTAAAATCTTAGATTCTAATATTATCCCCCTTCTTTAACTAATTTATCCTTAAATTATATACTATTCTTATATAAGCTAATATTACTTACCCTGCCTATTATTATTCTATTAGTACTATACCTGTTAAATCTACTATCTATAAATATTACCTCTATTAAGAAATATTAAGTACTAATATAGTTGTAGAAGAGTCTTATATTAATTATTATCTTAAGGAATAAACTTACTTTATTATATTAGGTACTAGTTTAAAGTATATTAAATATATATATATAAATTATCTATATATTAATATAAGCTAGTCGTCTCTAAATAAGACTTATAAGGAGTATAAGAAGAAAGTTAAAATAAATAAAAAGGAGTTAACGGCCGTAATTACATAGATATTACAAAATAAGAAAATTCTAGCTTAGGCTAAAGAGTATACTTATAAAAAGACGTTATATTTTACTATAGAAATAGCTATAGATAGAGAAGATATAAGTACTACTATTATAAATTATCTTATAGTAGATGCCCTTATTGGCTATTCTACTATAATATAGTTAATATTAAATATAGTTAATAAAATAGTATCTATTTTTAATTTATTATAATAATATATCTCCTATATTTATTATCTAATTACTAAGTTATAGAGTTCTTATTTATATTTTTTAACTAGTTATTAATAATTATTAAGGTTACTTTTTAGTTCTTAAGTGTTTTTACTTTCTAGATATCCTTTCTATTTAATAAGGTATTATTAAATTCCTTAATAGGTCTTAGTATATTTAATACTCTCTACTTTAAATTTGTTTTTTTTTTCTACTTTATAGTAAAAGGTTGTCTAGATTAAAGTTTCTTAGTCTACTAGTTCTAATAAAGATATATAGAATATAAAATATATTTTAGTATTAGGTAATAACTCTAGTTTATAGTTTATTAATAATATTTATTTTAAAATAAAAAATAGTTTAACTTTAACGTAGTCTAGCTTTTTATATTTTTTCTTTTATATATAGAGATTCTTTGTAAGTAGATATACTTTATCCCCTTTTTTTAACTAAAGTACTATTTTTTATTTTTAATTAATATATAAAATTACTTACTATTAGGCTTTCTTAAGGTTTTCCTATAATTACTAGTATATTTTATTTATATTTTCTACTAAGTTTATAGCTTTTTCTATCTTTATTATTGTTGGTAGTGTTTAATTAAAGAGATATAGGTATTTCCTATAGTTTATATAGTATAGTATATATCCTAATATAACTAATTTCTTATTATTATATACTAATTATACTATTAGTAATAATAAAATCCAGTTATTCTTTTAGTTATTATAGTAAATGTATAGGTATATTTTTAGTATTTAATTTATACATTTTATTTATCTATTTATTTATAGATAATATACTATTAATAGTTTTCTTTTTATTCTAATAAATACTATAAGGGTTATTTAGTAATTTAATATAAAAAGTTTATTTTTATTACTTATAATTATCTTTAGAATCCTATAGTGTTAAATAAATTAATTTAATAAAAGATATATAAGTTCTTTTACTATAAGCTCTTTATTATATAGAATAAGTTTAATATATTTGGTTAATTAATAGACTATTACTAAGATAGTATTATACTTAATTCTTATTATTAAGTCCTTAAATATTAGTAGTCCTATAATAAAATCTATTAATATATCTTCCTATAGTACTTTTAGTATTTTAATTACTTATATTTCTTTATATTTAAGATATATTATATATTTATTCCTTAAGTATTTAGTATATTTTTTAATATATTTTGTAATTACTTTTTTAATTCCTTTAAAATTGTAATTTCTTTAGATAAGTTTTATTATTTTCTTAATTTCTAGGTGTCTATATAGTAGGTTATTATAATATTATTATATAATTTTAGTTTATAATTCTTTTAGTACTTATTTTATAATTATAAGTAATTAGTTAAGTTCTACTATTAATTCTAGTAATCTATCTTTAGCTTTTTTAAGTATAGTTAAGTATATTTTCTATTTTTCTTCTACTAAATTGCTTTTCCTATTAAGAATATTAGCTTATCTATTGTCCTTTCCTACTATATAAATAATTTTAAATTTATATTATCCTATTATTTATAACTAATGCTATTGACTTAACGTAAGTTCTCTTATTATTATAAATTATAAGAGGTTTTTATAGTCTATATAAATTTCTAGTATTAAGTAGCTAAAGGTATATATTCTTTAGTACTTTAAGGCTCTAACAATTATATATAATTCTTTATTATATATATTATATCTTATTTTAGCATTATTTAGTTTATAAGAGTAGTATATAATTAAGTACTATTTACTATTTTATTCTTATTTTATATAAGCTCCTAACGTTAGGTTACTTACATTAGTTTTAAAACGTAGTAGTTTATTACTTTTAAAGTATATAAAAACTAGTTCTATAATATATACTATTTTAAGTAGTTAAAATAACATTCTATACTTATCTATTTATTAAAAAGGTATATTCTTTTTAGTAAGGTTAATTAAGGGTACTATAATCTTAGTATAATTTTTAATAAATTGTTAATTAAATCTATAGAATTTTAAAAATTCTTGGATATTTTTAGTTATTCTTAGTATTGGCTAGTTTCGTATACATTTAACTTTGCTAGGTGCCATTTTAATTCCTTTTGTTATTATTATATATCCTAGGAATTTAAGTTGTTTAATGCTAAATTAATATTTCTTTAGTTTAATCCTTAGATATACTTTATTTAGTACTTCTAATACCTTTTATACGTAAGTAACGTAGTTAGATTTATTATTAAAATAGATAAGTATATTATTTATATATATAATAATAAATATATTTAAATGTTCCTATAGTATACTATTAACTAGTGCTTAAAAGGTAGCTAGTATATTTATTAATTTAAAGGGTATTACTATATACTTAAATAATTTATATTTTATTTAGAATACTATTTTCTATTCCTCTTCTTCTTTTATCCTAATAAGATAATATCCGTCTTATAGGTCTATTATTATAAAGATTTTAATAGTAGTAAGTCTATCTCTTAACTTAACTATATTAAGTAATAGGTATTAGTTTTTAATTATTATATTATTAAGTCGTCTATAGTTTATATATAGTCTTGGTTGTCTATCTTTCTTAAGTATAAATATAAATAGGCTTACTACTTTTAACTTTAATATTCTAATATATCTCTTTTTTAAGTTTGTTTTAATAAATTCTCTCTTTTGTTTAAGCTCCTTTTCTAATTTCGTATATAGTAGTCTAAAGGGCAGAGTTTTTCCTTCTTCTAAGTTAATTATATAGTCTTATGGCTAATATTCTAGAAGGTTATATATTCCTTCTCTTTCTTTAAATATATATTTCTATTAGTAGTAGTACTTAAGTATCTTATAGAGTATACTATTGTCTATTTTTTTATACTTTATAATTTAATAGTTCTTATTAGCGTTTACTAAGAGTTTACTTAGTTTTTTAACTATATTAGGTTATAGTATTATATTATTAATAACTTCTTTATCTACTATTCTTTTTTTAGAATACGTGGGTATTGCTTATAATATATAGTTATAGCATTTAAAGGATATCTTCTTTTTAGTTTAATTAATATTTAAATTATATTTTTATAGCTAAGGTAGTTTTAATATAACTTTATATTATAATTCTTTTAATACGTTTAGAACAATTTCTTTTATATATTCTTAAATAATTATTATTATTTTAATCTCCTAGGTAATATAAGGCGTCTTAGGCATTGGGGTTTTATTTATTATATAGAGTATATAGGGTTCTTCTTTATTTAATATAATAAGTCCTACTTTTCTTACTATTTAGTGTAATATAAAGTTTTTCTCTACTTTTAAGTTTATAAAAGCTTTTATTTATATCTTCTTAAGCTATATTAGTAGTTTAATTTATATTATTATAGTTAATATCTTATTTAGCTTAATAAAGGCTTCCTCTTGTTAGAGTTTAAGTCTAAAAAAGACATTTCTTTATATAGTTTTAGTATAAGATAAGGATTACTTTTTACCTTTTATTTCTAATAGTAGTATTTTTCTTTTTTAAATCTATACTTCCTTTTTTCCTCTAAGTGCCGTTAGTATTCTAGGTTTCAATAGGTGTACTATAATTCTTAAGTATATAAATTATTAATAATTAATTTTACTATAAGGATTTACCTATTAGTAAGGTTAAAAAAGAATATTACTTCTTACTTATTCTATAGATATTTATTATAGGTTATAGTAGGGTAATTAAACTAAGTTTAGTAATATTTAAGTAGGTATTATAATTTAAAGTTTAATTCTTCCTTTCCTTAATAGTATATTATATATATATTATACTTATAGTATTTTATACGTAGTCTTAGGTATATAGGATTTTAATAGTCTAGATTATATTATTATTTATAGAAAGGTTTTTTATTCTAGTATACTATTTCTATATTCTTATTTTAATTATAATAAATGTCTACCTACGTTTAGTCTACTACTAAGGTATACGTTGCTCTTTACTTTTAATAGGTATTACTTAAGTATAAGATACTTTTTATAAGTATATTTTTATCTCTTAGTTGCTAAGGTTTTTTAAAGTAGTTCTATATATTAATTACTAGAATATTCTCTTTTTCTTTTATATTTAGATAGGGTATAGGTTTTCTAGATAAGATATTTTTCTTATTTTTTTTTTAATATTTATTATTAGGGTTGTTTATACTATATTATTCTTTACTTATTAATAAAAGTATTATAATCCTATTAAACCTTTATACTTATTCTTTAGTTAGAATAACTTTTTAATCTTCCTCTAGTTCCTATTCTATTATTAGCTTAAAAGAGGTTAATATATTTAACTATTTAATAACCTTATTTTTAGATTTATAGTTTCTAGCTATATATCTTAGCTTATAATATATAAAATAAGTATAAGTTTTTTGTCCTATAATAGTCCTTTATATAGACGTATTCTTGTTATACTTATTCTTAAGTACTAAAGTAATATTACTAAGTCTTATAACTTTATTAAATAATTTTTTAGTAGCCTATAGGTTCCTTCCTTATTCTTTTATTAGAACGTTAAGTTGACTATAGTAGATTCCTTTTATAGATTAGTATCTATAATTAGTCTTTAAAGTATAGGGTAGTAGTTATAAGACTTAATAGTTTTCTTTAAATATTAGTTTTTTATATCCTACTCCTTTAGGGTTATGGCGTAAGTCTTATTTTAAGTTATATTATTTTAAATTAATTTAGATTGCTTTATCTATAAGTTTTTAAAGTATATTAGTTATAATACTACTATATAAGAGCTTTTATTTAATAAACTTCTTAAGTTCTTAGTAAAAGTATATTATTAAAGATGCTTCTTTCTATTTAGTTTAATTAAAGTTTTTTTTAAACTTGGTTACGTAATTGGCTACTAATCTAGTTTACTTAATACTCTATAGGGTTTATTTAGTAATTTAAGTTATATTAACTATTTTAAAGTATATTTTAAGCTTTATATAGAAGTGGTTGTAGTCCTCTATTATCTAATTAATAGTATTATTAGCTTTATTATCTTACATAAGGTACTAGTTAATATAGGGTTAAATTTATTTAAGTATATTACCTCTTATATACGTAGTTATAAAGAGGGTCTTGTCCTTATTTTCCTATTCTTATCTTAAGAAGTAAAAGTATATATTAAGTTATAAAACCTAAATTTTTATATACTTATAGTTGCTATAGTATAAGTTAAGTTTAATTATAGGATTTTAGTAATCTCTAGTAATAATAATACTATTACTCTTAAAAGTATTAATTAATATAGTTAAAAGGTTACTAGTATTTATATTAAGGGTATTTAAGATATTAAAGCCCTAAGGTTAACTAAATATAAAGGGGCAATTAGGGTTAATTCTTAAGTAGAAATACTTAGTAGTATAAAAAGGAATAATATTATATTACGTAAGTAATATAATAAAAGTATTAGAGAAATTTAAATAATAAATTACTAATAGATTATTACTATATAAAATAGATTAAATATAAAAATTAAAGGTAATTCTTTTATTTTTATATACTTAAGATAAGACTATTTATTAGTAAGTACTTTCTTTAGATTACTCTCTAGAGAGCGCTCTTTATAAAGTGCTTTTTATAGAGTAATTATATAACTCCTCTATAAGTATTAGTATATATAAGTATATAGGTTAAACTTATATATACCTTTTTTAATAAGAGTCTACTTAACTAATCGTCTTCTTTCTTATATTAGAATCTTAGATTCTAATAGCCAGTTATATAAGGGTCTCTTAGATTAAGGAAATAAAGTAAATATCTTTTTTAATAATAATATTAAGTTTATAATAGTTAATATAGAATTACTATTCTTTTTTAGGCTTCTTAATAAATAGTACTAGTAAGGTATATAAGATATTATTATATATAATAAAGCTATACTAAAGGTAGTTATTTAAGTATTCTTTAACTAGCTATAATTATTTTAAAAATATACTATATAATAGACTAATACTTAGTATATTCTTAATAGTTAACTTAATATTATAATTAATACTATTATAGTATAGTAGTAATATATTTAAGTTCTTTTTTAAAAAGTAAACTAAAGTTACGTTAGTATAGTCTAGTACTAGTAATTTTTAAATAACTAATTAGTAAAACTCCTTTTTTAAATATATTAAGTCTACTTATTTATTTTAGGTAAGCTTTTTTTTATAGTCTTAGATTAGCTACTCTACCTTATAGATACTAATATAGCCTATTACTATATCTTTTTATTAAATATATATAGCAAAGGTAGCTACTTCTATTATATTTATTTTAAGGCTAGCTTAAGTAAGCTTTACGTAAGAGATAGATTTCTTATACTTTTTTTATACTAATTACTAATCCTATGCCTATGGCGCTTAATAGTAGAGTTACTTCTCTATTTTTATTAGATTTCTTTAATAGTCTTAATACTAAGGAGATTACTAAAGAGATTAATAGATATACTATATAATTACTACGTTTATTAGTTTATTTTAATAATTAATATTAAGCTAGTACTTTAAATTAACTTTTATAGTAGATTTATACATTAGTATAATAATATTATACTTATAGTTTATTAGTATTATATTTAACTACTTAAGTTTTTTTTATTTATAGTTAATCTATATATCTACATCCTTAAGAAGCTTATAGCCAATAATTAGGTTATAGTAGCCTATATTATAAAGAATAAAGTAAATAGTAAAGTAGTAACTATTTATTATTAAATTTACTTAAAAGTACTTATCTATTTATCTATTTAGTTAACTATTATATTTAGTTAAAGAAATGGCTTTTATATTTTAAATAAACACTTTAAGTTCTTTCTTAATAATATAAAGATACTTTAAGTAGACTAGAATATAACTACTAGCTTTTATATTAATAATAGCCTTAAGTTTAATAGTAAGACTATTTATTAAGATATAGTAAAGTAGAGTAAAAGTGCTTCTATTAAATAAAAGGTTTTATATACTAGTTACTTTAGTAGGGTACTCTAGAGAGAAGACTTCTCCTAGAATTAAACTTTTTTTAAATTACTCTTAAAGATACTCCTATTAGTAGCGTTAAAGTAGATATTATTATTTATATTTATAGGTAGTTTAATAGCCTTTTATTTAATAAATCTATCTAAGTAATTATAAATAACGTAACTAACTTTATAGTAGTAGAAGTAGGTAAGCTAATTAATTTATATTACTATAGTATAAAGGTATTATAGTATTAATACTAATACTAGTATTAATAAGAACGTATACTTATAAGATTTAATAAATAAAGTAGTAGCCTTCTTATACTTAGCTTATATAATAGCTTAGCTATTAATAATAATAGCTTTATATATTAAGTTATAAGTAATACCTATAAACTTATTATAGTTATCCTTAAGTTAATAGATATTATAGCTTATATTTATATAAAGTTAATTAATAAGCTTTTTATAAAACTCCTTAATTTATTAGTCTACTAAGAGCTTACGCTAGGTAACTAGGTAGAAAAAGTTAACCTAAAAGCTTAAAAACTTAGTAGTAGTATATAGTTAAAGTTAGTTAAAGGCCTAATAAGTATTTTTTTTCTTATATAAATTATTAAAGGCCTAGTTTAAAGTATTTATAAGAAATTTACTATTAATAGTATTTCTACTATTATAGAGGGTACTAATTAAGGTTTTAAGCTAGTCTTAAACTAGGTTCTCTATATAGGTAGTTATATATATAGTAATATATTCTTAAGTATTCTATATATTACTTTTAATAAACTAGTTACTATTTAACTATAGTTTATTTTTTATATATATTATTTAATAGTTAAACGTAGTAGTAGTCTTACTATCTAAAAATAATAAAAAATCTAAGAACTTAATAAAATACTAGCTAATAAATTAAATACTTAAAGTAGTAGTAATAAGTCTAAAAGATAACTAATATAAAAGACGTAAGTTATTAAGTTTACCTAATTTTAAGCTTAGAGGGCTAGTTAAATTAAAGCTATCCTAATTCTATAGTATAAACGGTAGAACTTAGAAGTATATAATATAATATTAAGTTATTAGTAGCTTCTTATTAATAGCTAGGGCTTTAAGTGTATATAGTTTTTTTTAAGCTATTTTAGCTTTTTACTACTTCTATATAAGGGCCTACTATAGCTCCTTGCCTTTAGCTAGGGTATTAGTAGTAATCTAATAGTATATATAAACTTATTAATACTCTACTTTATAAAGAAGTAGTTAGTTAGTTAGCTCTATAGTAATTACTAATAAATCCTTTTAAAAATACTTAAGGATGGCCTCTAGTATAGCTATAATTAAGTTATTACTAGTAAGGGTAAATAGCTAAAGTACTTATAAAAGTTTTTTATTTATACCTTACTAAAGGTAGGTTAGCTTTATAGAGGTATTTTAGTTATAGTTTTCTTTAATAATAGAGCTATAGCTCTAAATTTAGTCCTTAAGATAAGTAAAGGACTTAATTAGGTTATATATATTACCTAATATTTCTCTCTTAAGTATTAATACTATAAATAGGTATATTAGTACTATAGTATATATTAGCTATAAATAGAATAGTTAAGGTTAATTCTTTAATAAAAAGAAGGTAAGCTAGTAATATTTAAAATAGTTAATAAGTAAGAATAAATTCCTCTCTTATAAAGGCTAAAGCTCTTATAGCCCTTTTTACGTAAGTAGTTAATTACCTATACTTAAATACGTCTAATAAATAAATATTTATTTTTTAACTTTTTTTAAGTAGTATATTATTTAATAGTATTTAAACCCTCTCTTTAGTTTTACTAATAGAAAGTATAGGTAATTATATTCTATAATAAACTAATAGTTTAGTATAGTTATATAATAGATTTTCTAGAGTAGCCGTTATTAAGTTATATATACTAATAAATTAAGTAGTTTAGTCTAATATTATATTACTATCCTTTAACTAAGTTAATAATCTTAGTATAATATAAGGACGAGCTTAGTCTTTTATATTAAAAATAATTAATAAGGTAAATTAACTCTATTTTAGCTATACTAAGATAAGGAGATAATAGGTATAAAGGGTATACTTACTTTTATACGTAGTTACTAAATAGAATAATATTCTACTCTAGGTAGTAATATTATATAAGGTAGTTATACTTAAGTATATAGTTATATTTAAATATAAGATTATATAATTTATTAATATACTAGGCTGTTATACTATATACTCTTTAACTATTTTTAATACTTAGAGTTTATAACTATTACTTTAATTAATATTATATCTATTATAAAGTTTAACTTATTAAAATTATAAATATTTTTATTTAAAATACTATACTTGGCTTTAGTATTCTCTATAAGTTAGAACTAGCCTTATATAACTTTAAAATTCTTATAAAGAGCTCTTTTATAATTATACTTTTAATTAAATTTTACTATAAGTTTTAATTAATACTTAATAAAGTTTATAGTTTACTTTTAACTAATAGACTTATATTTCTATTTAATTAATAAGGAATTAGCTATATCTTTAATAGTAGTAAGCTAAAGTAGAAATTTTTATATATTTAAGTTAAATATATACTAAATAATTATCTACTCCTTAATTTTTAGAAGATTTATTAAGTTAAGTATATAATTATATTAAAAGGTTTTTCTAGTATATTAGTTACTTATTATACTTTAAGAGACTTTATAAATAGCTATAGTATATTATTAAATTAAAGTTACGTCTTATTAAATAGTCTAAAGTATAAGCTATAATTTAATTTCTTTTAACTTAAGTAGTTTATTATATTATTAAGATATTATATTATACTATTAATAATAGTATATTTTAGTAAGGTCTTAGTACTTTAACTAACTTACTTAACTAATTAACTTACTTATTAAGTACGTTATTAATAATTTATAAACTTATATTAAATATTAGTATTTACTTAATACTTAGTAGGATTAATATAATAAATAGTTTAAAACTAAAGTTAAATTAAGCCTTAATAATCTTTTTAACCTAATTTAAAATTAGTTAAAGATAATAATAATAGTAGTAACTAAGCTACTTTAATATATTAAATTTATATTAAATTAAACTTGGCTATAGCACCTAGCCTAGTAGAGGCCTTATAAACTTAAATATAGTAGTTATAATTATAACTTAAGCTATTATTAAAAAATAATTAGCTATTACTTATAAATAAGCCTTTACTAACTATATAGTAATAACTTAATAGTCTATTAAATATTAAATACTTATTTAAAATACTTAGAACTATTATACTAAAGCTATTAAAATAAACTCTAAAAATTAATTTTTTAATAAATAGCTTAAAGTCTATATTTCTATAGTAAAGAACTTTAATAATTAATTACTTAGAAATTAATATTAATTACTATTTAAATAAATATACCTATATAGCCTTAGTATAAAAATATACTACTAGTATAATTTAAAAATATCTAAAGCTATAATATTTAACTACTTTAAAGTAGACCTAATTTATAAATACTATAAAGATAGTATTATTACTATTATTTTATTTTTTATTAAGTAATAAGGCGGCTAAGTATTAAACTACTTTTTAGTAACTAAAGATAAACTATAAAGAGAGTTTTCTTAAGTTTAAAACTTAATTTCTTAATATAACTATATAAAGTAATATATATAAAAGTAAATAGTTATTATATTTATAAAAGAAAATTACTTCCTCTTTATAAACTTTAAATATAAGCTTTAAGTACCTCTAAAAAAGTTTATTTAAAGTTATAGTAAACTACCTTATAATATATAACTTAAAATATTAAAATATACTATTACGTTTTACTATTAGGCCTAAATTAGCTTTAACTTAAAGCTTATAATCTAGGTTAACTAAGTTAGTATAATTTAAAACTCTTATTTAAAACTACTATATACTAATTAAGTAATTAAGTAAGCTATTTAATTAAGTTATATTAAGATAGTTTAGTTAACCACTTAATTAATAACTTAAGTAGAGATATAATAAGCTACTTAAGGTAGTTTAACTAAATATATTTAAGTAGTCTAGCCCTAATATATACTATAAGTATAGTAAACTAGATTATTTTATATATAATTATCTAAATCTATATATATAAGAGCTAGGCCTAGAGTAAAATTTTAACTAGAATTATATTAATACTAATAAAGATCTACTATTAAAAAATAAAGATACTTAAAAAAGCCCTTTACTTTAAGTATAAATAAATATAACTTATTTACTATAAATTTATTAAAGTTACTAAAAGAAGCTTAATTATAGAGCCCTATTATATTAAGCTTATAAGACTATAAAATTAAATTAAATACTTTTATTAATATAAATATATAAGGTTTTCTTTTTATAAGTTTATATATTATTAATTTTATTTCTTAATTACTTTATATATCTATCTAGAGGTTACTATATAAAATTATAGTAAAGAGATTTTCTAATTAAATTTAAACTTCTATAGATTTTTATATTTAATTATATATAAAAATTAATAAATAATTAGAAACTACCTTTTTATAATTATAAATATTAATAGGTAAGATTATATTATTAGTTTATAATAAATAAAGTGCTATTAGCTCTAACTTAATATATATTAAAATTAACTTATTTAGCTAGCTAAGTATCTTAAAAACTATAACCTATTATAGACGAATTTAATATAGCTAAAGTAACTAATTTAAAATTAAAATATAAAATAAAATATCTATTAACGTAATATTTTATAAAAGAAAAATAAGTATTAGTAGTAGTAAAGTTTTATATTATATTATATTAATAATTTTCTTTAACTACTATAACCTATTCTACTTAAGATTAAGCTAATACTAATATAGTTAATTATAACCTTAGCCTTATTTATAGTTTACTAAAGCTCTTTATTAATACCTATTATCTTTATAAATACTTTTTACTTTAATATAAAGTAATTTATTAATAAAT
>JACVRA010000651.1:3243-28709 GCA_019828545.1 Paracamarosporium sp. OC-R06-R3 | reverse complement strand
ATGCTTCATGGCTCATATCCGAAACCTCACAACATACAACCGAGATTTCAGAAAACAAAAGGATGGAACAGCTTTGGAAAAACAATCAAGGCCAAAGGAAGTCAGAACGACGAACTGTTTAATCGCGTGTGGGTGGATATACGCGAGGACTGAACCGGCCACGGTCGGGCACAATCGAAGAGATTACAAGACTTACAGCATGTACGCAGCACCTTCTTCTTTGTTCTTGTTACATAGCAAGGATGAATATCAAGTCGTCTATTTCAAATTTACACCGAGACAAAGGAAAGCTATGACGACGTATCAGCGCATGTTGACGTATGTATGCGAAGATTACATGGGGCATGGTCGCGTGCATCCAAAGAGACTGGAAGGCTCACAGCATGTACGTAGTACCTTCTGCCTTTGTATCGTTGCACAACAAGGATGAATATCAGGAAAATCTCTCTAAACTCTAGGACGTGCACTACGCGATCGTGACAGAATGGACTCAAAAGCTTTCTGAACTACCAGAGCGGGAAAGAGTTCAAAGGACCTGTACAGATTAAATTTCATGGTTCCTATCATGCTCGTTTGAGTCGCGCTAACCTAGTGCTAAATTTTCAAAAGAACATGAACGAGTTTAGCAAGGAGAGGTACACCTTCGCTCTTCTCCAGGTACGAAGATCGACGAAGAATATTTTTTTGGGACCCAAAAAAGCATGTAAGATACTGGTCTCGGTATCCCAACAAATAGTCATCAGCTGAGGTACCAACTGCCTTAAAGTTATATGCATGCGCGGCTGGGGTACACGGCGCCAAGTTTTGTTCCACGCTATTGTGACCCCGCCATCTTCCCATACATGCCTATCCAATTGATTTAGGTTGATTGCCACGCGAGAATCATTAGTCTATTTTGATCGTTGCACCCAATTCATAGGATATTGTGACACCTTCCTATTGCCCAAGACTATCCCAAGAAATCAGCAGGTGGGTAAGGCGACCAGAACAGCCACCGACGTAAAGCATGAATTCCACCGCGAGCTGCCACATGCTGAGTTCTATGCAGGATTCAATCTGATATTGTCGCCAGTTCAAGATTCTTATTTTGGGAAGATGTCTGTTGGAGGCTCCTCTCAGCATCCTACCAGTACTTCCATGACTTGATCATAATTGAAACATAGCAATTCTAGCTTCCTAATACTCCCTGTTACAATTAACTGTGCAGTTAAGCCCCCACGATGGCTGAAAATTGGCTCGGAATACTTACGACGCTCAAGGAAAGGCCTCATGTGATCGGATTCACATCGGGACTTTTGGCTTCCAACAAGGCGTTGCTAGGTATCTTATGCTTTACTATATTGAGTATCATCTTTAAATTCAAGAGACGTTCCGAAACCCCCTTAGGTTACCCTTACGCCGGAATTCGTCGTTGGTGGGAACCAGAATTTTTCTGAGGCCTACGGTTCCTGTTTGGTGCTAGAGACATATTACTCGATGGATATTCGAAGGTAAATAACATCAAAGTGATTGTAATATATAGGCTTCTGACGCAACTTACAGTTCAAAGATCAACCGTTCTGGGTAGCTAGGAACGACATTGATTTGCTTGTTCTTCCGGCAAAGTACATCGACGAAATCCGAAACTACACACGAATGCAATTAAGTGGCGTTCAAGCACTAGCATTTGTAAGTGGCACAGAATTCGAGCGTTGGCTGCGTAGAGCGCATTTGACATAATAACTAGAATGTGCTTGGTCGATACAATAGGATAGACATACTCAACGAATCCGACTTGCATGTTCGGGTGCTTCATACTTACCTCACCGCCAATATGGGTCAAGTCATGCTTAATGCTCAGGACGAACTTAATTACTCCTGGGTCGTCGATGTTCCTAGATGTGAGGGTGAGTTATTAACCTTGGTTCAATTGATTAGCTTGGTCTATAGCTTATTAAACTCGCAGAGTGGGAAGAAATAGATATTCAGTCTGTATTACGGTGGATTATAGGTCGCACTTCCGCTCGAACCTTCATTGGGTACCCCGCATGCCGCAGAAATGCTTGAGTTCAAATGTCACTTGATTATGCACGAGATGTTTTCCGGCTCACCTTCATCACACACTGCTTTCCAAAATTGCTCCACCCCCTGGTCCTTCTCCTGGCGCCAGCTCGCTATAGACTCAGTCGATACTCGAAGTATGCTTACTCAGTGCTCGGGCCGGAAGTAGAAAAATGGAGAAGCAAAAGGCAAATGGAACCTTGAGTGACCCGCCCCATACTCTTCTAGGTGGCATGCTCAAGGATGCAAAAGGCAGTGAAAGAGATCTAGAAGAGTTGGTGCTCCGGTCAATCATCTCTAGCCTTGCTTCTATCCACACTTCGGTCATGACTGCATCCTACTGCCTTTTTGAGCTATGTAGACATCCGGAGTACATAGAGCATTTGGCAGAGAAAGCCAGAGATTGCATTTCCAAGGAACAAGATTGGGCAAGACATTCTACCAAAAGACTGCCGAAAATGGACTCTTTCATTTGTGAAGTGCACCGGCTCCACTCACCATCCAATCGTACGCTCTTATCCCTTTCATTATATCTCAATTGTAGCACCTTCCGAAGTCACGGAAGCTAACTTGACACTCTGCAGTGATACCCCAAAGACGAACACTGGAGGGGTTTTCGCTGAGCAATGGAACCCATGTTCCGGTAGGCACGCAATTCGGCTTTCCCCTTGGAGCTATCTCCCGCGATCCAGAAATATTTCAAAACCCTGAACAATTTGATGATTTCCGCTATTATCGCAAACGTGTCGCGCAGGGTCTTATCGGCAAGAGCAGCAAATACATGGCAACTACGCCTAGCGAGGAGTATCTTACCTTTGGGCACGGGATACAGGCCTGTCTAGGTCGTTTTTTTGCTGTAAATGAGATTAAGCTCATTCTAGTATTTTTCCTGTTGGATTACGATTCCAAACAACCAGAACACCAGGAGAAAAGTACCCTTCATTTTCCGTTCGAAGAGTATAATGTTCTGAACCCAGCACTAAAGCTTTTACTGCGTAAAAAGAGGTAGAATACCGCCATGAAGGCTGCCAATAGCCTTGAGATATGTAGAATAAAGTTAGCTACTTCTAGGAAGTTGCTTCCCTACATGCTCTTGTCTTAACGCACTAGCATCCGCGACTAAAATGCCCACGGCAAGGGTCGATGAGCGCGAGAGCAGGGTTAGATTACGAGCGCTCTTGGGGACCATCCATCGTGTAGTACTACGCCTAATGCCGCTGAAGTCTCCTGCTACCAGGTAAGTGGCTTCAGGTCTTAATTTACTAACATTGTCTTTCGTAATGCAAGCTTTCACCACATCTGTGGGGTCGAGCTTGAGTATCAACTTGCCGGTGCTCTTCCGAATGATCAGGTGCCGGACTGTGCTTTCAGCAGCAAACAGAGGGTGTGTTTGTAGAGGGTATGGCAGTAACTCTGTTCATCTAGACGAGGAAGATCATCCACCTGTTTTGCGATAGACCTGCAGCCTCTAGCTGTGATAGCATCATAATACTGGTATTTGAACCCAATTTTGATGCCATAAATGACTGGAAGTGATGTGCCAGATACTTTTGGGCCAGTGAATCCTCGATCACGATGGCTAGTAGCTCTTTTGAGGTCAGGCTGCTTAACGCCCACATTGTGGACACAATGAAGCAACCCTTTTCTCTTCATTGAATACTATGTCGCTCGATTACGGTACCAAGCGGAATCAAAAGGCAGGGCATCTGCGATATGATTGATACTTTGAGAGGGAGGATAATGACGCTGTATAGAACGGAGCCGCTGTACAAAGTCTCAATGATGTTGTGTAGTATTAAGACACTATAGATGAATGGCTTGCAATCTCCATACCTTGAGGTAATCCACCGACTACCGCACACTCAAGATTCAAGTTCCACTGATGCGCTCCAGGGTGTTTTCTTGCGACCATGACGGCAACCACCGTGAAATTTACACTGTAGATTACACACGCAAGAGCTAGGAGGTCTTGCCACGCACGATCAGCTGTTGAGAAACGACAGAACACAGATGCAAGCGCTTACAATATTCTATAGCTATGTGACGAGCGGTGCGCGCTTTGACCAATATGCACATTGAAAACAACAAGGAATGACAACGAGTAACGTTAGCGCAACAACATGACTAGACTTCTCGAAGCGAGATGGGCGCTTGAAATCAGCAGTGGGTCCGTGAAAGGGTTAAGCTGCTGGCATCGATAGTATCTTTCCTCTTTCCTCTGGCGACAGACCCATCTTTGGTCAAGGTGATATGGGTCGCACAAGTCGAGTCGCGTTATGAGATTAACGACAAGTAAAATATATTTGGCGAAAGGTGCCTCCCGGGGCTCACCTGGTGTGACCATAGAATGATGGACTAGTACATGTTCTAATTCTAAATCTGGCTCGCGCACACCCGATCCTTATGGGAGCGCATTCTTGCGGCGTAGCTGCAGCATTCATGACTACGCCACCCAGTGTGGTCCGATTTGTGTCAAGCGACCGCATGTCAGAGCGGCGGAACTGATTCCCGCAACCCCTGTCGAACAACACAACCTATGACACCTAAGCTATACAGCATCTCACATTAACCAATCTAAATCACCGGGAAGGATTTTTATCCCACGTGTCTACATCTCACCCACCCAGTGCCCGAAATTTCCTCCATTCACTTCTCGTTCCTAGCTCTGCTAATACTTTGGTTTCTGATTTCCTACTTCCTTTGTCATGGCTAGCTCTCCTTCAATCACTCTGAAGCGGGACTCGCAAGACGAGTGGACAGGCCGTCCGACCAAATCTTCTTTGACGCGCTTGGAGACGGACGACGGCCACGACCACAGCAATGACGAACCTGTATATTTTAACGGAGCCCGGTTCTACCTACTCTGGGCCTCGTAAGTAATCAATTTTCCTAGCGTAAAAGGCTTTCGAGAGTTAACAATGGGTAACAGTCTAATCATCTCATTATTTCTTACCAACATCGAGATTCCCATCGTAACCACATCAGTCGCTACCATTACCGATGACTTAGGGGGGTTTGATCGCGCGTCATGGATTACATCCGCCTATTTACTAGGCTTTGTCGGCGTTCTCATTGTCTGGACCAAAATCAGCGACATTTTTGGTCGCAAGTTGCTCTATGGCATTTCGCTTGTGCTCTTCATCGTTTTTTCTGCTGCTTGCGGCGCAGCCCAGGGCTTGACCCAACTGTAGGTGACGAATCGACGAAGTGCACCGGTTAAACTACTGATTACGTCAGGATAATTTTCCGAGCCTTCCAGGGCATTGGGGGCGGGGGGACCTTTGCGATATGCAATGTCATCGGCTTTGAATTGGTCCCCGAAGTCAAGTATGCAGCAATAACCGCCTTTGTCGCCTTCGTTTATGCTATCTCCCTTATCACCGGGCCCATAATCGGTGGTGCAATTAGCAAGTCATCACACTGGCGATGGGTGTTCTTGCTCAATGTCCCTGTAGCTGTTCCAGCACTACTAATTCTCATCATCTGCCTTCCGAATAATTTCCCCAACCATGGAAAGCCGCGCTATCACAATCAGACTTATAAGTATATATTCTCAAGGAAGAACTTGGCTAGGGTCGATATTATCGGCGTTATATCCATCTGGCTTGCCATTCTGGCTCTGGTAGTTGGGCTTGAAGAAGCCGGCATATTGCACAAATGGGACTCACCCTTCGTCATAACCATGTTGGTTGTAGGCGGTATTCTTTCCGTCGGCTTCCTTGGATGGGAGTGGTACGTCACGCAAACACAAAATGTCACTGAACCCGTTTTCCCGTGGAGATTTGTCACCAGTCGGGTCATGGTCGGCTTATTTCTGTAAGCCTCGAATCCATATGTGATACAAACCCTCTTCATTAACACAAGCTAGATGTGCTCTATCTCAAGGGATGCCGTGGATAGGTGCGGTCTTCCAATTACCACAAAAATTCCAAATCGTTCATGCTCAATCTCCCATCGCATCCGGTGCGAAGACCATCCCATTTACAGGTGCAGCTCCCATCGCCTCGGTTTCGACTGCTATTATAGTGAAGAAGGGAGTTCCACCAATCTACATTGTTTTGTTTGCCTCGATCCTCCAGGTGATTGGTTTTGCGTTGCTCGGAACTCTCCCCCTCTCTTCGACCATCTCGAAAGTTCAGTATGGTTATCAAGTCATTGCTGGTTTTGGCGCTGGCACAAACAGCTCACTATTAATCTTAATGGCACCGTTATCTGTCAAGCAACAAAAAGACAAATGTACGTCGTCCGTCGGCGTCTTTCCTAATTCAGAACTGTCTTTGCTAACATCAGTCTGCAGCTGTCGCAATAGGTGCTTTCAATCAGTTTCGATTCATGGGGGCGCAATCGGGCTCGCAGCTATTAGTACCGCCATGGCTGGATTCATCAGACCACGATTGAGCGACGTCTTCTCCCCTTCGCAGGTCGATCTGGTTCTAAAATCGGCCGACGCATTATCGAAGCTCGACGAGCGGGGACGCGACCAAGCCGTTGCAATCTTAGCGGACGGATATAACCTACAGTTCAAGATTCTTGCCGGACTTTCCGGACTCCAGATTATTGGTGTTGTGATAATGTGGCAGAGGAAACAGATTAAGGCTACATAGCATTGTTATCAGTGGAAGGGTCCCCAGATAAGAAGATATCAATGTCAAATATGTCAATGAGCCCATCTGAATCTCGTTCTCTGCGGGAAATAATCGTGACAAGTTAAATCCACTCAAGGAGCTTTGGAACTAGAGACTGCCCTAGAGCGTCTTCGTTCACTAGAAATTGGGATAATAAACCTTTACAACCGGCATCCCAGTCTTCCCTCCGCTCGGCATGCATGGGTCCACGCTGACTTTCCTTTTATTTCTCGTCGTGCTTCAAACACGAAATAGTGACATTCTGGTGGCTAGCGCTGATTGGGCTTCTGCATGGAGGGCATGCACCAATAGTGCGATAGACTCGGGCGTTATCGCTGGAAGTAGCCTTTTCGGTGAGACTACAGTTACAAGTTTTCATGTTGCACTCACCATGGACAACTTATGGATGTGGTGTATGACGAAAATCCAGAAGCGATTTCTCCTTAGCCAAGTGATGCTATATCAAGCCGCACTACAGACTTGAGTTACTAACGGTGGCGGAAAAGTCAGTACATAGTACAGAACAACATAATGCACGATGATAGTGAGGCTTCTTTTAGGTATGTTCTTCTCGACGATAATTCTTTCAGCATTGCGAAACATTCGTGCAAGCATACAAGTAGGCTGAGACAACAAAAGAGAAATATAACGATCCAAAAACTCGATTCCGTAGTCATGATGTTCTTTGTTATACCTCATTTCAGGAATCTGTATAAAAAGCCTCAATGAATGACAATAAACCGCTACGCAGCGCTGTAATCCTGATAATCCAAAATTGAGAGTAGTGTTCACGCAAACCCCTCTACACCTTCTTTGACATGGCGCTTCAAATACGCGAGTTACAAACAGTACAGATCACAAAAGAAGACGTTAAATGTTTCGCCAGCATTCCAAACACAAAACTTACACTCCTCCGCAAACAGTGGACTATGCAATTTCCTTCTACATCATCCTGGCCACGATCCCTAACCCAACAAGATGATAAAGGCCAAAGCCTCCTTGACGCCCAATACAATATCATCAAGCAAGTATCCGGAGTGAGTGGCAGCTTTAACGAGGGGATCTTCATTGTCCAGAACATCAAAACACAGCATGTCTACCTCTGCAAAACGGTAAGAGCAGGCGAAGGCGAGGTAGAAAATCGCTTATTATCGCGCTTAAACCACCACCCTAACATCACCTCATTTGTAGATTCTTCTCTGACCAATAAACCTTTGCTTAAGAGATGTATCTTTCCGAAGCATGAAGCATAGCGTAGTTCCGGATGAAGTCTGCGCCGTCCACTGCCCTATCGGCAAGGACCGAGCATCGATAGAGAAGATATTTGCAATCCTTACGGAGTGCTCTAGAAACTGCCTCCCGAGTTGCGAGGTCATTTGGGTCCGTTGCCTTTGGCCATCCATTACACTCTTCGGTCTTTAACAGAGTTGACATCTCGCGGAGATAGTCAGCATGTTCTTCCAGCAGTCCTTTGCAATAAGAGAGAGTAAGAATACACGCTTCTTCTTGGCTAACAAACGACCGTGTTCTTGTTTTAATCTCTAACTGAATCATGTTCAAAAATTGACTCTCGGAACAGAGTGCCACAGTGAACAATTCGCTGAGTGCAAAAAGGGCATCTATCCGCATTAGGTTTCGGTTGAGAATAACCCCATACTGCTCAGCGAGCCGATGTGTGCTTTGTGATGCTTGGGTTGAAATGTGGGACTGTTGGGCAGTGGTTGGCTTTGCCGAATCGGACACGTCGAAGACATCCGCGTCTGGCGGGTTCAATGCCACCTTCGCTACATGCTGAATGACAGGTACGTAGGGATCGTATGCAGAGTATTGACCGCGAGGTTTGTCTAGCCATGGTACTTTATCATCTTCGTCGAATGGCCTTCCGTTATCGAGCCATATAAGACCTTTGTGTATTTCTTGTTAGCAGACGGGAAATGAACAAAGGCGTCACCAAAGATTCTTACCAATCCAGCCACCCGTTCTCCGTTTTTGCACACAGAAGGAAATATCTTGCTCGATGATGCGAGTCGTTTCGCTGATTACGGCATGCCTACGGACAATGGAGCTTCCTACGCGCTCACTCGCCCTTATGGCATTCAGGTATTTGTGTACACCTTCGAGATTTCCCTTCCGTCCCTCTTGAACATCTCTAGTACTCAGAGGATGCTCTCTTTTGCAGATTGTAGTTATGCGAATCAGCCAAAGGTTCTGACATGTGGACGGTAAAGCGGGAAGATCAAAGTAGCTACCCATTTCAATGAAGTCAAGGTGTCGATGAAAGAATTCCAGATCAATTTTATATTGCGCTGCTAAGGTTTAGAGCCATTCTCGCGATTGCCATCCTTGCATAATTATAAGCTGTAAGCTATATATATTTAGAAAGGAAATAGTAATTGTAGCATTAGAACAAATATTATTAAGTATATAGTAAGTAATAACTTTTATTTTATTCTAGCCTAATTTATTAATGTAGATATACAAAGGATAGAAGAGAGACTCGTGCCCTAAAAATGTTCTCCATCTATGTACCGGCGGGGCGTTCTCGAAGTAGCGCGCCAGAGCGGCCTATCAATGATACTTGTTGCAATGGCTCCCGGACATGTTATATTATCATAAAGCGTTCAAGAAAGCTTTCTATTTCTTTATTCTCTTATTATTAATTATCTTTAACAGAGCTTTTACTAGATACTAGGTGGGTGTTAGGCCTGGTGTTGAACTTGGTAGGTCACCCCTAAGCTCTCTAGTTAGAGCTGTGCACTAAGTGCTATACTTTTACTGATTTATAATTTTCTATAGTTCTACTTATCAATAGTCTTCCTTAGATCTATTATAAATATATAATGTAATAAGAGTGGTAAGGAGGTATACTTTAAAGAAGTGAAATATTTTATATAGGTTATAATGCTATGTAGTCAAGTCTATAAGATATGGAATTGCAATACCTTCGATTAACACTAAATGCAACCTAAAGTAGGTCGAAATAATCAGCAAGCTCAGGCTGTGTAGGCACTGACCGGTACAACAGATCACAATGCAATATCGAATCGCATTCTGATTAGATATAAATAGAACAAATTCATAGAAGTAAATCTAGCTAGATCCAATACAAGGCAAGCTTTCTTCTACGTCATACCACTTCTCATCTTCGTCCTCGTCCTCATCTTCTTGCGCCTCAGTGACGGCTCCGTTGGTGCGGTATGATTCGACCACACTTTTACCAACGGCACGATGGCTCACGAAGAATGCATGCTCGCTATCAAGCGGACGACCCTGGCACACATAGCCAAGTGGGGTGTGCATAATGTCCTGACCTCTTCGACGAAGGGAAAGCCATTCTAGAATGAAGCTGATTGTTTCACTCGTGGTTGCGTCAGATCGCCTACTGATGCTGGCATTATCGATGTACTTCACTAGAGGCGCACATTCCTCGTATTCCACGTACAATCGACCCGCGAAGATACCGAGCTCAATAGTAAGGTTTTGCGGAATGACGTATTCGCTTTGAAGTGCCGGCATAGAGTAATATCGCAGTGTACTGAATTGTAGCATCTTCTTTGTAAATGGTGCCGAATACGTAAGGAAGTGGACTTTGGGGGGGAAAGATTGAGAGCGAAGTTGAGGGATTACAATTTCTGCTTCCTCGGCAATAATGACGAGTGCATTAAAGGTGATAGGATTGTAAAGGATCCATTCAATGGGACGCTGATGAAATAATTAGTATGTTAAAAAGATGGAACAGACGGTGAACTCACCAGAAAATTGTCAATCAAGTCACTCTTATCTGTCCTGATCGTCTTCATAAACTCTGCTGAAACAAACAAGCAGGAATCTGTCCCTCCGATGTCGAACCTCTCGCCGATAGACGTGCGTGATACAGCATCAAATATGTGTTCATATCCCACGTCTCCACAGAGACGACCAGTACCCACAAAGCCAGAGATGGCAGGGTGAAGTCCAGGGAATACATGCGCTTTGTAATGTACAGCCCTTTGCACCTCACGCATTTCTTCAACTTGGAATTCTACCTCGCGTTCTTGTTCTACCTCCTCCAGTGCAGAGGGAAGGGAGTTCTGTGCGTTCGGTGTACACAGGCGTAACTGGTTGAGCTTGTTCTTGAAGGCTTGGAGCTGTGGTAACATGGCCAGAATTGAAGATGAACTGGGGTCAACTTCCGTGCGACTTCCATATAACTGCTCTAGTGTTTGTTGTTTAGGATGTTGGAGCACCTTTACATACGCCCTCCTGTCCTGATCATCAGAGAGATAAGCTGCATTCTCCCATTCCGCGTTTATGCGATTGCAAAAGTCGATACCTTGGGAGGCGTATAAAGTTTGGAGCTGTTCATTCGTGCGGCACGTCTGTTCCAGCAACCAACGAACGACATGAGAAGAATCGACTTTCTCGTTTTCTTTCGTCCCACATACGTCGATAATGGACTGATGGGTTTCCGGAAATGCAAAGAAGCAAACGGATTGCGTAGTTGCAAGCTGTCGAAGCCGCATGGCAGCTGCGTGCAAAGTCAGCTTTGATATCTCAAATGTCAGGTTTTACAACTCACCTTGCACTGTATGATCCTTGGTCTGCCCAAGTGCAAGCGTCAACGCACCACAAGCATTTTGGGGCAGTTTAAGATCTATTCCCCGTGTGTGGGCTTCATCCAGGTACACGAGGCAATTGTCTAGATTGTCGACGAACGGGGTTGCTAGCAAAGGGACTCGCCCCTTAGTACCACGGTATCGCACCCATGCTCGGTTGTCAGCACCAAAATATACAGCTGCCGGTGGCTTAGTATCTATGTCCATCCATGCCTTGACCAAATCTTCGTTACTCATTTCGAGTATGTAGGCACCAGCATCAATGAGAATGCGAATGTCCTTATCCCTCAGTTGTTCGAGGAATTTTGTCTCAGATAATCGTTTTCCAGCACGAGCTACAAGGTGGTATTTACGGTTTCGTTCTTGTAACAGGTAGGTAAGCACCTCAGCGTTAGTCTGGTGCAAACTTGGCAGATCACACTGTTGGATAGTGAGCGGCAGCATCATTTTGTTATCGTTAGTGCCGCTAAACCTTGTGGTTCTTGCACGTGTGAGTGTCTTATTGGGTTCTGTTCGCAAAAACAAGGGTAGATCCCACCCAGAAGCCTGCAGCTTGATGTCGAACTGTTTGGCGTGCGCTGGAAACACAAAGTGGTTCATGTAATGGTCTAGCACGGTTCTGTTCGTTCGAAAATGCTTCCAGAGTTCCTCCACCTGGTCATTGTCATCGGAATTGATAATGTTCCAATGATGCAAAGCCTCCGGAAGCGAATCGCAACTGCTAGTCCACCTATCATACTCGCTAGCAGGGTCGTATGATGCCAGAATGTGGCGAAGAGCTTCGCGGAATTGGAACAGGCTAAGACCAGTATAATAGAAAGCCAAGCAAGTGAAAAGAATCGCGGCGTCAGGGTGTCCAAACTCAGCTTGCTCGGAAGGAACGCCTTTTGCTTCGAAAGGCACTGCCATCGGATCTCGCTTAGGGTGCAACCCATATTGTACGTTCCAGCGCTTTCTGAGACAAAGAAGAAGTATTCGATTGCGCAGCAGACCTCGAATAAGTAACAGCGTTTTAAACGCAATATTCACGTCAGTGAACAATTCAGCCACGCGCTCCAACAATTCATTGTCCAAGTTCTTCTCCAACAACAATTTACGCAGATTTTCACCGCAACTTTCCGAGATACTGTCTGCGGAGCGAAGAAATGATGTCCTTCCGGTACATATGTCATCGACTATGCGCCGGTGCAGATCTTCCTCTACATCTGTGTGAAGTATTTATATCATCGGATAACCCTGACCACGCTCCAGAACTTCAATGTTGCGCGGAAACTTGCGCACAAGCTCTGGCAGATGATCTTTGACGAGTGATAGCAACGATTGCGCTACTTGCCAGCGGTGCGGGTGTCCATCCACTGTAGTTTGCTTGCCGCTCGGATAGATTAGTTGAGTCTTTACCGCTAATGAAATGTCCGACTCGTCGAGGATATCACGGCAAATCGAGTTGAGATATGTCTGGAACTCGAGCATTTTGCGTGCAGTCTCTATATTGGAGCTGGCAAGATGTTGAAGACCATAAAGCTTGTAGGAGAGAAGATGTTCAGGCGCGATCAGCACAACGCCCTGATTATCTAAAATTTCGCGATGGAGGTCTTCATAGAGCTGAAGTGTTTGCGGGCTAATGTTAGTCCTGCGGGAGAAAGGAATGTGTCGTATCTCACGACCTACAAAGCCTCCGAGGCGCGACTGAATCATTTGCGCGGTCGGCAAAAGCAATGGTTTCGGTACAATGAGACGCGATAGCTGATTGCCGTCTCCTATTACCGCCATTGCCATGGGAACAATACACGATGTCTTGCCTAGTGATCATTATCAGAGAGTGCGTTTTGTCTACAATACTTTCGACTTACCTTTACCCATGTTCAATTGCAATACCGTGTTTTCCCTCGATGCAGGTGTGATTATTGCATGTGCAACATCAACCTGCTCCTGACGGATCAAAATATCACTATCAATCTCTAAGAGGAGCCAGTCCGGCCATTCTAATGGGTTCCAATTCTCATGACCGGAATTTCCAAGCTCCTCTTGAAGAGTTTTAGCTTTTTCATGACATAGGGCATGGTGAATCCGCATTAGTCGCTGCAACTTTGTGATAAGAACGCCATGTGCTACAATCGCCTCTTGTACGAAATCCCCATACTTGAAAGACGAGCTCGAGCGCAGTTGCTGCAAAAGCGTGATCGACGTCGCGCAAGGCAGGAGGTTTCCGAGGTCTAGCCATGAGAAGCGGTTGTCATTATTAAATAAAGCTTCATGGATTTGAGACAAGTGCGTGGCTACCATCGTACGAAGACCTTGTATGCCTTTTGCGTTGATTGCGATATTCGGAGCGGTATGCAAAACTTGTGTCTGATTGCTGATCTTCTCCAGGGCGTCAAGGCTCATCTTGAGATCAAGCGCATACTGCTGGCGGAGAGGGTTCGATACCTGCGCAAAAGTGGAAAGGATATTCCGTAGTTCAACGGTCTCCCTGGCTGTCATCCTTGCTCTCGTATCCTTCATCGTACCAGTAGGAAGCTTAATGTCATTAGGTGGTAGTAGCTCGCAAAGCTGGTGTCCTAAAGGTACTGCCAGCGATTTAATGAGAAGATCTCCCAAAGCTGACGGTACGATAGGATCATGCGTTTTCCTTCGAAATGGTTCTTGTACCCAATCCAAAGCTTCGGGATAGGAAACATCGTTCCGTGCCTTATGATCCTCCAATACATCCTGCACCTGAATTATGTACTCTGATAGGGATAAGTTTGAATGCAGACGCTCCTACTCAGGGACGACACGCTCCATTGCAAGCCCTACATCAAAGGACACTAGAAACCGTTCACGTTGACGTCTTTGCGTGGCCATTGATTAAGGAAGTGCTGTGCTAACCGTTTTCCCTCAGTTTCACATGTCCTTCGATGCTTTATTTCGGCTCTTGTCTGCATTCGCCGGTGCGTCCCCGGTAAATCGGCAGATATTAAACTAAAGAGGGACTGTAGAGAGGGTGACTCATTAAGTTTGAACCGATTGAATGAAGGACAGGATGGCGGTATTGAGTTTCTCAACGTCGGTAGAGACGCAAACGCTGCCAGGATCTTGATAGTGTCCAGGTCAGTTGTGGGATTGAGCGACATGAGACTAAGGCGAAAAATCAAGCCATATGGTTCGTCAAGATCGGACTGGCGACAGATATTCACAATACTGCCCCACTGCTCATCGACGTTCTTCTCAACCAGGTCGCTCAGACTCGCAACCTCGGCTTGATGCACCCCGTGGAACCCGCCGATAAGCTGCCAGTCCTGTAACATCGCAGAAAGCTCTCGATGAGTGTGAATCTGAAAGGGTGTCTTTTGGAATAGGTTTGCAATGCAATAGACTTTGCGTGTTTGCACCGAATTGACCTGCTGGCCACGAGATCTGTATATCCGATCGCTAGCTGCTGCCCCAATCGTATTCCCAACATTGCGTTCATAGATGCGGCGCTGCGCAAGGCCCCGTTTCCGAAGGTGTGAGGGAATGTATACACTAATGTCGACATCGTGTACTGAACTTTTAGCAAAAACTCGAAGACGGTCCGACTTATGGATTATCTTCTGCGCGAGTCCTTCGTATGCATCGTGTTGAACGGTGATGGTAAGCTTTGCATTCTAGGAGACAGATTGCAGTGCTTTTTTGTGCTCCGGGTAGTATTCTCGCTTTGGGCTAAGGTTTGCAATTGTTTCGAGAATGTTGATTGCTGCAGCTCCCAATGGTTCCCATGGTTGACAATTCCCCGATTGGAGCATGTGCAATGCTTCCTCGGTGCCGGTGCGACCAGTCAAGGGATCAGGTATGACAAATGATGTATATGCATGAAACTGGGCTTTTGCATATAAAGTTCGCGGCTCGGGAGGGCATGACAAGCGTCCGAGTACATCGTCAATTCCAAATTTCGCATAATCAGTGCTGCCAGCCGCTCGGATGGCCACGTGCATCCCACGGCGTGTAGAAGATATCGCTCCAAATGGAGCGATCACGCTGCGGCGGCTACTGTTTGCGATATCCCGCAATACAATTTTGCTCTCGAAACCATATAGTGTACCGGCGTCTTGATTGGGATCAATTTCTTCGTTTAGCTCTCGACATTGGAGAAGTCCCTTTGGGTTCACGAAAAACGACAGTTCCAAATGGCGTAGCTCGACAGATAGCTTTCCCCTTGAGTTGACAGGCTGAAAGATGGTAATCTTGCGTGAGTCTTCAAAATGACGAAAAACATCGGCAATTTTCTTGGAAAGAGAAGAATTAGGGTCTATCAATAGCGTTCGGTTGCTCCGATGAGCCTGCCGTTTGGTGAGATCGATTCTCCAGTCATTTATCCTTGTCTTCCATAGGACAGGCTTGCGTCGGATCTCAAGGCACCCCGTGTCCAGATTCAACCAATGCGCACAATCTGAAATGAGTCCATTCGGAAGGTCAACAGTCTCAGGTCCGACGAAAATGTGAGCGGGAATATATTCCAGCAGCTCATCTCTAGTCCAAGCGCGGATGATGATGTGTCCATTCCGAAACCCAAAGTGTATCTCGTGATTGCTTATCCGCGATGCAAGGACATACGACATCTCGAACTCAGCAGACGGGAAGGTAAGAAGGTGTTGGTTACCGAAGAGCTGCCGCACTTCATGTGACTCTCGAATATCGCGCGGAAGCCTTCCTAAGGGCTTACCATCGACCAGTAAGTGACCCTCGATAAAGTTGTAGTGAACTACTTGTGTGTTTGCTGGATACTTCGTCGAACTCTTCATAACGCTAACTACCCATCGATCATGTATGGTTGAGACTTGCCGCCAGGCATCGAAAGATTTCCCGGCTGAACTTCCCGGTTCCGCCCATGATGTGTTAATAGCCATGCCAATACTCCGAGGGTGGACTCTTATGGACCGTAGTAAGGGTGATTTGATTTTGTACGTTATTTTAGTGTCTCGAATCAACATCCTCTTCAGGACTGGCGGCAGCTTGATCAAGTCCATAACGAGGTTTTCCTGAAGAGCCAATGATGCCTGCACAAATGTTGATAAATCTTTCTCTGACATCACAGCGTCTGGTTCTGTAATGTTGAAGAATGTCCTGCGGCAGAGCAATGCAGCCCAAAAAGCGTATTCAGCGGCTGTTTCTGCGACAGAAGTCTCTTTGGCATTTTCAACATCGGCTCGGAGACTGGTAATCCAAGCCAAGGTGATGCGGCGTGCCTGAATCAAAAGACTATTTGCTCGCGTCATGGGGGCCGCTAAGTCACAAAGGCGCAGACTCAACGTGATCATGACCTCCATACAGTGGACCTCACGCCAGTTAGACGCGATGTGGCTGAGGCGTTTTTCTATTTGTGTTGCGAGGCAGTCACAAAATGACATGTCTCTAAAGACATCATGGATGTCGCCGAATGTGTCGTGCCTACGCTCTGCCGGCCCAGCTTGAGTAGCAAGGTGATTGAACATGTGCATTGTACTCTCGCTGCTGAAGTTTACATTCGATGCGCCTAGTTCCACCAACATCGTCAGCCATCGACGATTCTTGCCTGAAAGCAGTCGCTGACAGGTCGTAAACTCTTGTACCGACATGCTAGATGGACATTGCGTTTCCGATGAGACGATTTCATATGAAGACGGCCCAGATATCACAGTGGGAGGGTGTAAAGAGCTTGAGATCACGGAGTTGCGAAGTCCAATCGGCACATGTACTCCGCACTCATGTTGGAAGGTCAATGGTTTGTCGAAGTCCTTGATCCAGGTGTTCGAAACCGTATCGAAGTAGGAGAATTTCAGTCCATTAGGATAAAGAACATCGGATTCGGATGCCTTCATCCTCTTCTTACTATACTTGTAGTGTGTGTCACGAAATGATTTGGATGCAGATGCAATAGTGATACCGGCTGAGTATCTCGAAGCATATCCTGTGAGCGGGTCATAGTCTCTCAAAAGTTTGATGGGTGGTCCGGATTGTGGTTTGGTTGGGTAAGCCAACATGAAAATCCTCCACGTTGCGTTGCGATATGCGGCAAAAGACCTCGGAATAACCAACTCGAAGATGACTGCTGCTGCTTTGATCGGGTCGCTGGGAAGGAAGTCCTCGTGCGCATAGACCTGCATGCGATTTCGAAATCGCCAATGCCAGCATTTGGTACATCCCCTTACGTCTCGCGTCCCGTCGCGTTTGAGTGTGCAGGTACATATACCTCCAGAGATACCTAAAGAATGCTTATCATACTCTGATCACCATCTCTCCAACTCTGATTTCTTTGCCTGGCGTGATGCCTCCGATGCTTGTTTTATCTTTTTGTGGAGTTGTTGCATTGAGCTACAAGTCGAAACATATTTTACCACAAAGCACTTTTCTCTGGGCTCAGAGAATATGGTTGTCTGGTGTTTACATCCCTCGCATCTATTGTGAATATAACTCTGGATGTCACGGAGTCGTCGCATTCTCGCGGCTGTCGGGAGATGCAAGGCATCTAGAAGCTCCGGAGTGAAAGCTGGATGGTATTCCACAAGTAAAGGACAGATCTTGACCATGTACTTATCCATCCTCACCCAAAGCCTAAAGAGACTCAGAACGAAGATGGAAATTTGCTCAGGATCGGAATCATACGCTGGCCCAACAGTGTTCATGAGACCGAGTATCGCATCTAATAGCTTCTCGCAATACGATTCGAATGTCGGATCGCCAGTTAAATAAGGTTCTTCCCCTGTTTCGATCTTGCTTTCCAATTCAGCTAATCGATAATACTTATCTGTAAACTGCTCAACTTGCTCAATCATAGTATTGTGTAATGATGGAAGCTGCAAAGATGGCGGGGTTCTCCTCCGTGAACGAGGTAATTCCAATACGCTTTTAAGGTACGATCCAGAGTTGGGAAGAGACAGAAGTTGTGCTTGCTGATCAGCACGTGTGGGAAGCTGAGGAACCGGCCGTGTCGTGTCTCGCTTAAATTTCTCCCAAGCTAAGTTCACAAGCTGTGTGACTCCCATGATGCTCTCCTTGAAGAAGGCTGTGGTTGTGTTGAATAGTTGGCCGTACACTTCTGGAGACTCATCCTTCTGATGCTCAAGTTTTGCGAGACGACGACAGATTTTGGCTCGCAGGGTTATTGTCAGCTCAGGTGCCAATTTTCCAGGACATTCGAGTAGAAGCTCAATAAGCAAAGTGACGATCAAAAACTTATAATGCGCTCTCCCAACCTTGTTCCCCAGCGAAATCTGTAGTTGTCTCTGGATTCCCACACGTAGTACAATCCAGAGAGGCAATCTGCGCCATGGGAATGCCCTAGCGTCGATGTTTGCGTCATCGCGAACTCGTTTTCTTATGCGAGGAACATCTTCGTATACCGAGGACCCAATAGACTTGAGCAAGGGTATGAGAAGGTGAGTTATAAGACCCGGGCTCCCTGTATCACGCGATTAGACGATCGGGGTTTGCGCTTTTGTCGCGAGCGCCTGAAAGCATCTCAAGGGTTCCATGCTTCCCTTTTCCAGAAAGTCTGCCAGTGCGTGTTGAAACGAAGGCTTTTGGAATTCATTGAGTGGTATCTGGGCCGAACAGTCGGGAAAATCGCAGATAAGGGTGCCTTCGCTAGCCAGCACCTCCGCAGATGGGGGCGATATTTCAAAAGCTTCGAAGACGACAGCTTCTGTTTGAGCACTATTAAAGAATAAATCAGCTACCAGATTCACATTGTATTGATTCCCATGGGCAGCAGCCATACCTGGCATTGTACCGAACGATGAGCGCGGCGTTCTGTTCTGCGATATGCAGCAGAAGTGGTTGCTCCTCATTGAAGTTGCGAAATTTCGAGACCAGTGACAACGACTCAAGTCGACCATGTGCATGAAGGGATTGAAAGCGGCGAAGATACTGATCAATCGCATACCACGGAGATATCTTTTCCTGGCTAGCGAGTCGGCTCAGAGTAGATGTAGCATGAATGAGTCGGATGATGATGACATCACCGGTGCTTTCGATATCGGCGTCCTGTATGCCGGGAAGTTGTGGTGGTAAAACAAGGTGATTGAACACCTCCAGAAACACGGACATGGCGAAAGGTGGGGATATCCAGATTTCAATTGATGGTAGAAGGTGAGCTACGTGACAAGTCGTTGCTAAGAGACGGGTTCTCACTCAACATAAAAGTAAAAGTCAAAGTGACTGCGGATTCAGCCGAGTTAAGTGATTGGCTCATGTGAAAGTGAGCAACGTAGTGAGTGACGCGCCAAGCTGCACAAATCGGATGAACCACATTCTCGGATTTGGATCGATAGTGTATAAACCTATGTCTATCAAACTAGCCCTTTTTAAAGTGAACCAGCTGGGTCGTGATGCATGGTGAAGGGGTGTAGGGTGCAGCAAGGCTACGTACGACTGCAGCGAGTGCACTAGTGGTCCCAAAGAAGCGGCTTCACCGGAATCTTGGCATCTTTGAATTGTTGCACAAATCTTGTTCCCCTGACTTCCTCTGATATGCTTTCCCGGTTGGCTGAGAAGCTGGTGTTTCGACAACGTCAACAATTTTCGGCTTTTTTTTATAATAGCGATCGTCAAGCTCATCGTGTATGGAACGCAAAGAGATGCAGTGGAAACTGAAAGGAAATACTAGGTAATATTCATTGCGATAAAGGCAAAGAGCCATAACAACACCTTTAGGGACGATACTCAGTGGTATCTTAGCGATGGCAAAACAAAACGCCGACCTCCCATTAAGCAGAATGTGTCCTAATGTTTACTTCTCTTCGCTCAGTCTAAATGCACAAAGCAACGCTTGGAGCGCTACGCCTCTACCATATCTTCAAATTTATCAACGACCCCACAATGGAAGCGACATTTTCCTACCCTTTCCTCCCTAGCACTCAATATGTCGTTCTAGCTGGACGCTTGACAATGTCATGCTGTCCCAGACGTCTTTTATCTATCTGTGCTCTTTGGATCATGCGTGGTCAAGATATGAGCGCTTAGGCTCAGTTACAAGCCAGCTCAGAGACGTTGATGAAGGAAACGAACTAAGATCTGCCGGCGAGTTGGGCGGAGTGTGTATAGACATTGGAGTCAAAGCTGATTACAAGCTACTAGACGTTAGAGCCTTCTTGTCGTCGCAGTCGATATGCCTTTTGGAAGAGCCCAATTTGGCATATCATGCGGCACCCGCAGCGGAATCTTGCCACTAACAGCGATATCGCGGCGCCGGAACTGCAGAGAGTTAGTTTAATTCTGTTCAGCGAATCCTCAGATTCTACCCTTCAGTCGAAACAGATCACATGTTCTACATTGAGTAATCGTTACACAAAGGTGGGGGTGGGAAGATCAAAGTAGCTGATCGTTTCGATGAAGTTGAGGCATCGACGAAATAATCCTAGATCAATTTTACATTGCACTTCTAAGTTTTAAAGCTATTCTTACGATTACTATCCTTATATAATTATAAGCTGCAAGGTGTATGTGTCTAGAGGGGAGACAGCGATTGCAGCGTTAGAACGTATATCGTTGAGCGCATAATAGGCAATGACTTTTGTTTTATCTTGGCCTAATTTGTTGATGTGGACGTACATATAACAGGAGTGGGACTCGTGCCCTGAAAATATTCTTCATGCATGTGCCGGCGGAGCGTTCTCGAAGAAGCGCGCCAGAGCGCCGTACTGTTCGCCGGAAGCTACATGATTCTCCTTGGATCGATCCGAATAAACCTTGAATTATTCTGCAAAGTGCTTCTGTGCTCCTCCTAAAGAGCGGTCAGGCAAGCGAGAATGTCTTTCCTTTTAGGCATGTACTTACCATCGCCTGTCACTACGGAACTGTACCGCTGCGCAGGTCCTAGCGGACGGGTCGCCATGCGCAAACTCGGCGAACTTCCAACCTTTGCTATCGGGGCTTGTCCGCGATAGTGCATTTAATAGTGGGCCGAAATTGCTCTGCAATAAAATACGCGTTTTCACAGCGGTCTTGAGGCCAAGGTGTGGTCGGACCAATCAATAGTAAATCAAAGCCAGCGAGTAGTGTTCGTTCAATGCATGCACACTGTTTGGTGACGTTACTGGCGTTTACCTAGGGCTGGGCCGTGGACGCGTGAGAAACAGGCGCTCTAAAGGTCAAGCTTACCCCCACACAGGTACCTCAACGCTACCACCATAAACGGTTCATATATCTCTACTATCAACGCCTGCTCGAGCAAGTGAGCATGCCATTGATAGCCAAATTTGTTACCCCGTCCTTCCGCAATATCCACACTATGGCCGAGAAGGCCGTGCTCGTGGTTGGTACGCTGTCTAACGCATTGCCACTGCGCCGTCAGGCTGAAAATACGGCAGGCGCGAACCGCTGGATTGGTCTCAACCTCGCGAGGGCTTACGCTGCGAAGTCCTGGAACGTTATCGGGTCAATTCACCCTCAATCGCGCGACGATGAGTCTGTCAACGATGTGAGCAGCCTCAACACAACACCCTATCCATGCTGAACTGAAAGCAAGCGCGAAGCGATTGGTGCGAAAATCGTCGAGATCGATCTCTTTTATGAGGACACAGTCGAAAAGGCTGCCAAATCTCTGGGCGGCAAACCACTCGATTTGCTCCTCAACCTGGGCGGTAGGTAGCAACAGGCAGCCTAGGCAGAATTGGCTGATACATGAAGGACTTTCACCCAACCCAAAGCCATGGCATCAACAGACAACCGAAATGTTTTCAGAAAAGTTTCGGACAATGGCTGTGGTAGGTGCCAGAGGTTCTACTCGAGGGATCGTTCTTCCTCTACTGACCTCCCCAGGGACCCTTCCTTACTTGTAAACACTTCCTTCCGAATCTAGAGAAGTGCACGGACGCAAAAATTGTGAACATCACTTCTGCCTTCGGCTTAGTATCAGGTATGCTTCTTGACAGAGCAAAGTGTCCATGAGCTCACGTTGGAGAAGAGAACTCTTTCGGAACCTGCATGGCGTACAGAGTGGCGAAGGCGGCGGCGAATCAAGTCACGACCACATTTGCACGCGAATGGGAAAAAGAAGGCCGCAAAGTGACTATCGTCTGCATGGAGCCTGGGTTCATCGCGACACGGCTGACTGGCTGGGATGGGGTGGACGATATGGACACTTGCATTGCAGGCATTGTCGAGGTGATTGATGGCTTGAAGCACGAAGATAACGGGAGCTTCCTCAAGTGGAATGGAAGCAGGATTGCTTTCTAAAATTTCCCTCGCTATTGTCAGCTGAGAGCTGCAAGTGCCACATCCTTTTTTGGGCTGCTGTCACCAACATGGATTATGGAAATGACGTCGATCATGCCGCCATATTCTGGAAAGCGGTGACTCCAGGATTGCAGGATAGACCACTGTTCGGTAATATGCATATTTTGATGTTTCTTGTTCTCCTTGATCTCGTGCAACAAGATGGCAGTCTCGAGTTCGTTGACTTTGGCTTCCAAATACCCGATCAGGATCATGTAATTCGAGGCTACGATCTTTTGGAGGAGGATTGTGGTAGGGTGGAGGTACCTCCCAAGGGATCTCGAGACCGTGCTGTGATGATGTTCCCAGTAGTGGTAGAGATCGTATAGCATACTAATACTCGGTGGCGCGAGAGTCGTCCAATCCACTATAAAAGAAAGGTAAAACTGTAAAAGGATCTGAAATAGATATGAACAGGAGATGATGGAAGAGTGCGGGGTGAAAGAAATAATAAACATGGACTAGAACAATGCATGCAGTAAAAAGTGATAAAACCGAGTGAGAGTGTTGGAGAAGCATGGAACCTCTGCGCTGTCATGCTTTTATGTAGATAGCCGATTTGCTTGTCGTTCCTATTGTTGTGCTACCCGCAGGTTGCTCTTGGAGACATTGATACTCTGTAGCGTAAAAACGTCCAAAGCAACCTGTGCTTACCGGCGCGATTGGGCGAGGTTTCGCCTTCGGGGACCAACCTCCACTTCAAATTCACCCAGAAAAAAAGGCAATAACGTTACTGTGTTCTATATATATCTAATACCGGTCCCGACAATTTGAAGAATAAGTAAAGATGCGGATTATTACATTGTTATACTAGAGTTCGTACGTTCCAAGTTATGTGATCCCGGTGTCGTCTAATTTGTACACACCCGTGGATTCTTTATAAGCAGAGAACGCCAGCGATGAATTGTCGGTGCGCCTCGGGCTTTCCCAATCAGGTTAGGTTTTGTATTGGTGATGCCACCTGCTACGCCGCCTGAGTTCTGCACCAGAAATTACTGGGGAGTTGCGAATACTAAGCCGAACGAGTTAGCTTTCAGTGCACGTACCTACGAGGGAAATGCCGCTTCGAGGCAGCTATGGTGGTTAGTGGGTAACAAGTGGCGCCCGAGCGCTAAACTGCATGAAATGTTTAGGCAAATTGGCCGTGGGAAGTATGGTGATGGATTAGTCGAGCATTGGCATGATCGACATTACGATGATGGGCTTGTTGAACGGACTAGTTTGAACGACATCGGGGAAGACTATTTCCTAATTCTGGTCACTAACATGGTCTTAGGGGGGTCATATTTATACGTAACTTCATATCAAAGACGGTAGACTTACCCTCGTTTCTAAGGTCACTGTGAGGCGGCAAGGTAAGCACACTTGATGGTATTATGGCTTAAGAATTAGCAAGTCCCAAAAAACGGCAACCTTATAATAGTAATATATAACGACTCACCCCCTCGATCTTAGACTTCTACGAACTTAATCCACAAGGCGTCACATTTGCACGTTGCCACTGGATCTCGCTGGAATATTAGATATCAGTTTCACATTCAAGAGGTTATCTGTGCATGGCTTAAACAATCTGGCGTGATTCAACAACACGTGACGTTGTGAGTCAAGCCTTTAGTAATATCCAGTTCATGGACTGAAAACCACGGGCTCGGCAACGATGAAGGGTGAAAACCTCTGTAGGTTAACTTTTGGGTTCTATCATGAAGGTTATACCGAAGACTACAGAGAACTGGAGCCCGAGGACTTCACAGCCGACCTCTTCCCTGCGAGCCCACTCGACCCAACCCTGCCTTCGGATGTCCCACGGCACACTAGAACAAGACGCTATATTTACCGCCAAAGAAGGCACTAATGCAGCAAAGATGGATCTAAATAGATCGCTTGTTCAATTGCGGAGGCTGTAGGGTAGGTTTTCTGAGGTAGTTTGAAGGGTTGGGTAATTAATCGAGTCACCTCCATGTTTTCCGCAATCATGATGACCTATCTGAGCTTGCAAAGACTACCTAGAGCAGCTGTTTCAACAGTCAAACACATCATTCAACCCAAAGATGCCAAGATAGTCGGAGGACAATCTGTGAAAGACGGGCAACAGTTATGGTAGACGCCTTATCAGCCATCAGCTAACTACAATGCGTCCACGCAGGACTACACACTAAGACAGTTAGAAAGACACGTCAATGGAAAGACACGTCAGTGTATAATAAGATTGCAGACACCGTAACCGAGCGAGAGACAAGAACTACCGAAGGAGAATAAGCATACTAGATAACAATCTGTATCATCCTCTAATGTCTTCTGGATGTCCTCCATGCCACCAGTAGAAAGCTCAGGGATTACTAGCCCGCCCAACACTTGAAGGAACCTAACTGATTGCCATGACACCTCTTTTCAAGTGCACCCCCACCAACACTGCGACCACATTTGTTGGGTGTATCCATATCCTCAACCCCAGGGTATCTGATGTTTGACTCAAGTAGTTGCGTACAGTCATAGTCGCTTTCATGCTGTCAGTCCAGTTTTTGTCACACGGACCAGGTATACGCCTTACCTAAACCAGCTACATACAATGCCTTGATCAGGTCCAAAGGAAGAAATGGTCTTGTACTATATCACATCAACATACATGGATCGCACCGGTCAGGTATAGAACGGTTTCATACCCACGGAGCATCGAGGTGAATGCAAACGTTCAACGGTTGGTCTTTCCAGCCGCACGTCCCCTTCCAATATTCATCTGTGCAGATGTAAATCTAGGTAAGATGTTAATTAGCCACCGCGTGTAGTCTTTAAAGTTGTAACGCTGCTTACTCCACCTGTAGCTCTCTTCATCAATTCATCTTTCCCCGAGTTTCTAGTACTCGAGAGTGTGGGAATGGAAGTGACACTGGCACAGAAGATCGAGATGGTGAATGTGGTGAGAATGGAGGTTCTCATGCTGGTCAATTTTACAATGTTTTTGAAGTAAGAGAGAACGATCTAACAAGAGAGAACGATC
>JACVRA010000648.1:35526-46883 GCA_019828545.1 Paracamarosporium sp. OC-R06-R3 | reverse complement strand
GCGCGTCGATCGCGTAGCGTTGATCGAGGGACGTTAAACGTAACTGCAGCGCGTTTTACGCTTTGGATCTGATTTTGATTGATAGAGGAGATAGCAAGAAGAATATCTGCTTCGTTATAGGGTGATTGAATAGTAGTTGGTTGAGCCATTATAGTTAATAGGTAACGCGTCGCAGAAAGTTGGTTGGGGTGGCGGCTCGCTTGGAGTGGCGACTCGCTACGTAGTTACGTTAACAGAGAAACCATAGCGTTTATCTTCGCAATCCAATCGGCTACTCATCGTTTTCCATCAATACCTCGAAGAAGTTGTGAAACTTACTCGGCAACGCTGACTTCTCCTTCTGTGCACCCTCATTCTTCTTTGATATCATAGCTGCTGTAACCTCTGCATTCTTGATACCACCCTTCCCTCGCTGGTTTTCCTCCTTCTTGAGTTTGTCACGCTCCTTACGCTCGTTCCTCAAGGTCTCCATGAAACGATCCTCGGCAAGTTTCACTGCCTGGCTCAGCATGAGGTTGCTGAAATCGCCTAGGAACGCGATCCACTCAGCACTCAATAGATTTTTCCTCTTTAAGACCACTAGGTGGTCCGCAAGAACATCTACTACCTCGTCACGGCCATTTCGCTTAGGTATGATTGCGTGATCAAGAATGGTGCGCGCCTCAGTCGTAGACGGTTGTCGGAGAGTGGCAGGAGCTTTGCCCAAGCCTCTGGCAGAAGCATTGCTATACACCAGCGTAGACTGATACTGAGAGGCAAAGTCGTCGATATACTGGTCCATGCCTAGGAGCTGCATGGCTACGCGGATATCTAGGGCATCTCTGAGGTCGCTATCGCTGACTGCAGGAGTAAGGTTCCGTAGGCGAATGTTGTGCAGCTCCGGTGCATGGATAGCAATCCGGAGCCAGTGAGCAATTGAGCCAATGGCCTTGGCCTTGAAATGTGGATTAATGGCCGAAAACTCGGTTGAATTCGGATGCTGAACAAAGTGGTCGCGAAGGAGAGGTGAAGCAACGATCATGGCGAGCTTCGGAGCCTCGTAGCTCCATGGCTTCGACTTCGTATCCTGTACAACTGTGTGTTGATTAGTATACAGCTAACTAATCCATAGGGCGGCTACATTACCTCTTGGAACAAGAAAGGCGGCGCTTCTGCCACCTGCGAGCTCTTTGCGTGCGCTCAGTGACCACATCTTCAGGTTGTTACCGCACGCCATGCGCTCTTGCAAGTCCAGGATCTTATCAATCTGAACCGAAGGCATTTCTTCTGAGTAGTAGCCTTTCTCCAGTTTGATGTATCGGCGGGTACCGCTAGTGTTAAAGAACTTGGACATGTCGGTTTTTGATTGCGGACTGTTACGAGGAGACAGCGGAAGTGAGTGCGGATAGTACAGTACGAGCAGGTGGGCGAGTTTATGGATGGTGATATATTAGAATACAGAGTTAAAAGTACAGAGTTGAGAGGTGCGTTGTTTTTAAGTGAGTGATTATGGGGTGTTTGCTCGGACACGCGCTTGCTTCCAGGGTCGTTTGACAAAGGACGCATGAACCCGAGGACTTAAGATCATAACTTGCCAGAGCTGTGGGGTATATGTTTGCCTGGTCATACCTAAAAACCCCACGTGATGGTTCGGACAGCCACCAGTGAAATGAATCATCACGTGACTCACCAATGCTAAGCACCATGACCACCGTCTGGGCCTACATTTGTCTCGTGACCCTACAATTGATTTAAAACCGCCGAAAGTTTTGTATCGATACAGAGATGAGGTTCAGTGGTACCATGAAATGATCAGGCCAGAAAGTCCATACTGGTGAAAGGGTATTTCATCATAAGATACTAAAGTAAGACGTATACATGAGAGGTGTGACATCAACTTGATAAGGATCGTATAATTTTTCAAATACAAGCAGTGCATAGACATAGTCAAACTACGGAAAAAAGTTACGAACAGTCCGTCTTACGCAAGTGTAGGGGCGGTCCAGTCAATCCATCTCTTTTCATCGATTGGCCACTTCCCATCAGTCTTCCACACATCGGTCTTGGTGTCCTTCGCCAGTAGGAACCGCTCAATGAATGCTGTCAACTCTGCTTGTTGGGCTTTGGGAAATCCGCAGTGGTCAGAGTGTGAGTTCTGACTGAACCCAAAGTAATCCTTTACGCCAAGTGCTTCATGGACTTTCCGACCCGCAGTCGCGCAATGGTAGTTACTGGTGGGACCTAGATAATCGATAGCAGTGTTCTCGATGATTAGCAGGCCCCTTGGAGGGTAGGCGTACAGTGCGTGCAGCATGTGATTATCCCAAGGCAGCGTCGGTACCGTATCCACGTATTTAGAGAAATCTTTCGAAAACCAACTGTCGCCATTAACAATCTGGTGGGCAGTCTCAACCTTTGTACCATTCTTCTGAATCTCATCAGCGATCCTCCAACATCCCGCTGCAGACTGACCACCTTCTTGTGGAAGCGCAAGTGCAATTCTATCCACGAATGCTCCAGCAATCATAGATCCTTTCCCATTTCGGGAGCACCCTGTCACACCAACACGCTTTGGGTCGATCTTCGCGTCCGGCGTGCGTTCAAGCGCATCCATGATGCGATCCACGCCCCAGGCTGCTGCAATCATACCGCCCGCATTATGGTCACTGCCATAAAGGTCGTAGAACTTGCCCTTACCACGCCCATTATCAGCGGCCATTTCGAAGTTCTGGTAGGTGATGGTAGCAACTGTGTTGGGAATCGGCAGGCTCGATCCCCCGTACGCGATTATAGCGGGATATGGAGCGGAGCCAGAACTCGGGAGTTTTATAGTGACCGAGAAAGACATAGTCTTCCCTCCGTCGGTAACAGTGATTTTCAGAGAGTTGCCAGACATCGATGCGGTTACGGAAGCTGGCCCAGGCGGCAGTTGGCCGTACGAATAGCGTTGGAAGAGCTGCCGGATTTCTTCCTTGCGGCATGGCCACTGGTCTTTCTTGGTTAGGCGAGTGCCGCTTATGGGCAGGAATGGATCAGGGAGCTTTGGATTGGCAGCATAGTTGATAGTACTTGGGAGAGCTGGACAGACTGTTCCATTCTGAGCGAAGACTGAAGAAGCAGTAAAGGGGAGGGCGAACAATAAGTGTTTCATATTTTTTTAGTCGAGCAGTTGGCTTTTTGAAATGATCATAGGGCGACCTATTCGTGACACACTTATATAGAAATAAATGCTTCGTTTGCAGTGACGCTGATCAAGGTCCGGAGAAATATTTACGAAACAACAGTCTCTGTGTAGTATGAGAACATAGAATCGAATCTATATTTAAGTTTATCCAGAACAGCCTGCATGGTAGATGCTACCAAAATCATTACACGCTCAAAGCTTAGCCACCGAATCGATGGGCGTAGGGCTCTGAGAGTTCCCAACGCGAATCGTATTATACGTATGATGGATCTTAATAAATGTGAATTTCCAAAGAGTTCTTCCGCGGATTGGCCAGAAAGTCATGCGCGCATACAAAGATATCGTAATGATAAAGGCCCCACTATAGAGGACTAAGCGCTACTATACTCTGGCTGAGCCCCACATCCAATATGGATCTTTACCAAAGGTCAAAGACGTACATTATATCTAGCTTGGACAAGGCGATCTTTTTTCGCACCAATCTCAAGACTGTACGCCGCAAAGCATGACGTAGAAACTCATCTCGCGAGTGCAATCATTATGTAAGGTAGGAATCTTACACGAAGGTTTCACAGGGTGCAACACTTCCACATTTGTCACTGCAGTCAACGAATCTATTGTCATGTCATTTTAAAGCCTAAGGCTCGTATTCTGAACCAGGTGCTTTTGTTCTGTAGTCCGCCAGCTAAAGCTTCCCCGGCGGGAACCGCTTGAAATGAGCCTACTCTTTTGGGGTGCAGGCACGCCAACACCACACAGGCCTGAGAGTTTTTTTTTCACTCGGAGACAATTGCTGAGGGTCAAAGTTATTTCATGCGCTCACGGCTTTTCCATCAAGCATGAAAGCGTTAGAGTTATGGAACCCCCCCCTTCTTAGGCAACCAATGCATTAGAATTCCATAGAAAAGGTCTCTGGTGATAGCTCACTCGGCCTATCAGCGACACTAAGGCGGATTCTGTTGTAGGAAAAGAATCTGGAAAATTCGGATTTAGTGAGCCAACCGATCACATTGCCACGTAGAAAGGTGATGCTAGAAAGGCAGAACATAGTCTTGATCATGAAACAGACTCAGCACAGTATTATTCTTATGATTTCCGTGCTCGTTCTCTATGTGTCATTTATTACATCAACTAAGCTATACCTAATCTAACTTCAACAACTTCCGAGAAGAGGAAGGCGAGGCTTCATCTTAGGGCAGGAAAGCCCTACCCACGCTATGCTAGAGTAGTCTAGGGTACCATAGGCCTGCCTATATGTATCCTATGGTATCTAGCTAAACAGTATTAGTATTGCTTGAATAAGTCTACGACAGGAATCGCTTGATATGAAAAAGTTATAGTGAAAAGATACAAAAGAACAATAGCCTACCTACAACTGGACTGGAATACTCTATGGAGGTGATAGGATACCTATGCTAAATAGGATAAAACATTCATCTATAAAGGACACTATCGAATATTATCTCTCAAGTCATAGAGACACAGGCTGGCCTACGTTCATATCGAGATCAAGGAATCCACTCGTACTCGATTGCTAGATGGCTCTCTCAGCTTCTCAAGATGCGGGCTCACTTCTTCGCGACCGTTGGCAAAGCGGAAAAGCAGCGCGAAGAGCGCCACGCGGAGGCCTCGCGCAAAAACCGGGAGTAGCTAGACAGCAAATTCGTTTTGTAACGGCTGAAGAAACAGTGTATCATAGACCGCCAGAAGCGCTTGCAAATTCACGCAAAGGTAGATGGCAGTGGTGCAAACACCATGACAACCGAGGAAGCGCATCTCTTGGGCCGCCCTGGTACGAGTGCTTAGGTAATTTGGCATTTCTCTTTGGATTGATTTGACAAGATGACGTAGGACTTCGAATATAGAGAAGCGGGTTCTCGGTACCCAAGTTCTCTCTTGGGCTTTGGGCCGTGATTTGGGTGTTCTGGACTGCATGTGGCGTCCCGGTGTGGAAATACAATCCGAGTGGGGGGAGCAGCTGTCATTCAGGTTTTTCGGTAACATGACATCGCCACTCAGGAGACCTAGTCTTTTGGCGCTCTGTAGTCACCTCCTGTTAGCACTTCTAGAACACTCCGCACCTTTTGTAAGGTGATGTGCCCCCGCTGCCCCTGTGCGCCATTCACATCACATCATGGCTCAATGCGGCTAGCTTACCCGCCACGAGGACCAGCCCCACTATGGCGGTGCGCCAGCGGAGAATTCCCTTCCGTCTGCGCCGTCGAGTCTTGCTCCCCAAAGCGGCGCGGTTGCTTTCCCCTTCGCACACGTTGGTTCCTGTCAGAAACGTGTGGCACGTTTGACGTGTCTCGAATCAGTACAAACTCAGCGATCCATCTCCTGACTCGAGCGGCTGACGTTGTTTGCGAAATTCTTGAAGCGGGCGACGTCCAGAAGCGGCGGGAATCCCCCAGTCGTGCCGTCAAGATGAAACCGCGGTCCCGATGTTTGGCGTGGCATGCAGGGGTCTTATTGTTGGTGCGTAAGCGGACGCGAGCCCGGGAATCGAGACGGGAGAGATATAGCGCCCGTTTTGAGACCCGAGGACGACAGAAGGGGCACGTAAGGTGGTGTGTGCGAAGGCTTGGGAGAACGGCTTGATACGCCTGAGGTACCAGCACGATCCGACGAAACAGAGTCGCTGTTACCCACCCGACTCGTCTTGTATCGCATTCGCACGGGAGAGCAAGGTTAGCGATTACTGGGAGTAAGATTGCACATGTTGGTGCCTTTGTCCATTGTACTCGGGTAGTAGCTCCCCCGTGCGCGCGGCGCAACCATCGAAAAGAGGCATAAGGCGCGGTTAGGCTTTCTTATCGGCTGTCATTAGATGCGGCGCGTGGATTCTCATCCGAGCCCTAGGCCAGCTGGCGTCCCAGGATCATGGGCTCAGGAACGATTGCCTCCACCTATCGCCGTTTCGGAACAATTGGAGTGCACGCGTATGACCTTGCACGACCCACCTCAAATCCTACGAGCTCGCTCTTGCAAATCTGGGATTCTGGGCTGTCATTGTCTCCTTTCGCATACCATCGATGACATCGACTTTTTCTTTCTGACCGTGACACTTTTGGGATATTGCGCGAATGAACCGGCGTATCTAACATGTGGCTGCGACCTCGGAAGAGCGACGGCGCTGATAGTATCACCAATTATGTTAATCCGGAGAAAGAGTTGAACGCGGGGCTGTGGTCTCTGTTCGCAGGTGCGACAGTGTTTCTGGTGTTGAGGCTTTACTGTAAGATCACTCGTCGCCATGGACTATGGTACGACGATTATATTCTCATTGTCGCATGGGTAAGTCTTTCTATAGCGATTGTGTGCAAGCCGCGTTAATGCTAACATCGTTGCAGAGCATGCTATTGCTCACCGATGCGATGATCTCTCATCAGTATGCAACCGGCTACGTACCACAGAACGGATCGAAATGGGATGATCGAATGCACATTCTCATCAACATCTCCTCGTGTACCAATGTTCTCGGCCAGGCGTGGAGTAAAACCGCATTCGGCGTCACGCTGCTCAAGCTCACCAATCGCTATCAGCAGTATATGATCTGGTTCTGCATCGTTACCATGAACGCGTGGATGGCCGTGAAAGTCATCTTCCAATGGGCAAAGGTTTGCGACGAGAAGAGTTATGATGTTTGGTACAGGCTGGACTTTTGTATCGATAAGACCTTTCGGGACGATTTCAAGGAAGCTGGAAATAGTGAGTTGCATTGCGGCACGTTCTCGGAGTATAATACTGACTGAAGCAGTATACAACATCGTGATGGACTTTGTTTTTGCATTCTTTCCCTGGTGGATAACCTGGAAACTGGATATGAGAAAGAACGAGAAGATCGGTTTGTGTGTCACAATGAGCCTAGGAGTTATGTAAGTAAGATCGCGACTTTGTAGATTTTCACACACTAATGCCTCTTAGCATCGCAGTGGTCGCAGCCATCCGCGTAGCCTGGAAAGACGAAGGCAACAAACGCGACCCTTACTACTACCGTGAGTCTAACCCACCTGCAATATGTCATCAGTTTCCTCCCCATGTAAACTAACACTGTCCAGAACGCAACGGCATATCGAACGTCTGGTACTCTTCCGAAGTTGCAGGCACCATCCTCGTCCAGTGTATTCCCGTCCTACGCCCCTTCCTCCGTGAAGTCCATGCGTCCCTCACCTCTAAGCGCCTCCCCTCCGAGGGAACCAGTCGCCGCAGCTGGGCCTGGACTGTAAGCAAGAAGCGCGATAGCAGTGTTCTTGATACTCCAAGGTTCGACGTCAAAGCACTAGAAGGCACCAGCGGGACGAACGGGTTTAATTTCGGATTCAACGAGACGAAAATCTCGAGCAATGACGGGCTTGAGCTGGAAACAATTCGAGAAGTGGATGAAGAAAAGGCCGGTGGAATTAGCAGAGGCCGGAGTTTTAGGACGGTTACTTCTGCGCGGACTGGGCATTTGTTCTGAGAGATTGGTTTTGTGAACTGGCGTTTGGGGGCGACTTGCATGAACGCAGGGAGATGACGGTTTTGGTGTTTGATACACATACCCGGCCCAACGCCAAAAAGCATTCATTACTGGATAGCGCTTTCGTATGTATAATATAATTATATGTGCTATACACGGCCAAAGCCTTGACGCTACTGGTAGATTTAGCTCGAAGACCCACTCTGAGGATGACCTGCAGCTTCCAATAGCGCGCATTCAAGCGGTAAACACGTGAAAAGGACGCATGCGCTACCATTCTGTTACCCCACCTACTGATCGGCTCGACCCAAAATTCTAGGCAAGAAAGGTTAGTGAGAGTCGCTCAGTTCAATCAAGCAGGCGGTGGACGAGCCAACTAGGCGAAGAGCTCTGATCTTAAGTCGTGGCTAAGAAAAACTAGTGACACCATCGTTGTTCATATAGTAATTTAATTGGAAAAGACACGTCTTCGCATCCAAGATAATCGATAGCCTATGTCCGTAGACTCCTTAATCCAACGGATAAACAACATACCTATAGAGAAGGATCCCAAAGACAATCATCTAAAAGCGGGAAGCAGCTATATTCACGCACTAAAATTGCGAACCGTCCCGACTATAACATGTTAGCCTTTTCTTACATCATTAAATCCGGTCGAACGTTAAGTAAAACGTACGCGTTACATATGGACGAAGCGAATAGACATGAACATCCATGCGATGAAGTATTGCTAACAGTCAACCCCCCTTGGGTACAGTTCTATCTATCTTGTATGTTTTGCGTGGATATCTAAACAGGTCCTCTATGGATACTATACCAATACAGGCGAGACTGCACAAACACGCCGTGCCCAAGCCTAAGTCTCCTAATTGACACAAATTTTGGATCCTTTAGATCAAAAGTGCTATCTAAACTGTTGCATGAACATCAAGAGACAGCATTAAAAAAGGGATTCCACAACGACAAGAACTCTTTCGTCAATATTAGACAGAACAATGTCATAAATACGCTCTAGTTGTATTTTTTATGCGTGATTCGTAGAAGGACGACTAGGAAAGGACAATGCCGGGTAACTATCGATATTGTTCAAGATGGATGAGCTCTTGAGATTGTGTGGCCATATGGATCTAAGGGGTTTTGCATGTGCTGCATGTGACATGCCCTAAAAAGCTTTTGTTGTATAGTAGCAGTAAGACTTGCGGACGGCGAGATCTTCGTCAAGTTTCAACTCCCCGTTAACTTGTATCGATAAGCTAGAATGATATGTTCACAATCGTACCCTGTCGCTCATGATTAAGTTAATCTACAAGGACTTAATGTTTGAAGAGCGAACGCTTCCTCTTTGGACAGCGTAAGGAATACGTAACGAACCACACGCCAAATGCAGGCCGAGTTCGAACAACACCAAGGCCTGAACGTGTGATTGGTATAGGTGGAGCATGAGACCACAACCATAAAAGAAAACACATGGACAACGCCAAAAGCATGAGGGCATCGAAGGTTTTATGGTTACCAGATATTTTTATTCTCATTACCGCATTGCAGTGCAAAGATCTTATCGTTCCGCAGTTACATTCTTTCGTTATTTGTCGTCTCTTTCAAAGGCTCCATTCAGAAAAAACCCGATTCTTTTCCTTACACGGCGGAATCCTGCTTGGCGAACGTCCTCGCCAAAGCCTCGATACTGTCCACAATGCGCTTGAAGTCATCCTTCTGCTCGCCCGCAATCTCATTGACAATGTCCGCCGCCGGATCGTCGTCCGCATTGCTCCACTGGATTTCCAATGTGTTGAAGTCCACCTTAGTATCAAGGCCGTAAACATCCTTCGTGGCATGCGATGGGAAGCCGCGAAGTTCGCTCACAAGAGACAGGAGCTCCTTCACGTCATCACTGTGAAGGACTTGTCAGTATGTGGAAGATCCATGGAGGAACAATCGAGGATCATGAAACAGAAAGAGAGTAGCTTACGTGGGGACATTGCCCTTCTTCTCTGACGACTTTCCGCCGCCATTGTACTCGGTGCGTCGGATGCTCGCGGAACGATTGGGCTCGCCGATGACTTCGATCTGGTGTGTTGGGGCGCCTGTAAAATGTTCTCAGTTTCTGCTTTCCATGGGTTCAAATGATATTGTCCTACCTGAGAAAGGCTTAGAGAGGGTGACCTGGAACTCTCCAGATGGCGGTGGTGCTACTTGACGAGGCATATTGAAAGCTTTTTAGATTGATGTGTAAGATAATGTACAGATCGTGGTAATAATATTCGACAGATATTCAATTAAGACGTGTGGTGTTTGTGTGCGGTCATGGAAGAGTTTATGCAGGTACACGCCCTTTAGAGCTAGCAACTGATGATGTCAAGATGATACAAGGTGCGGAACTCATCGCTGGACCGTAATTCTGCCGTGATACACCTTGAACGAACATTGGAAGTCCTCAATAACATATGAATCCCGAAGATGAGTTGAACACCGTGAACATTGCTCAAGGATTGTCGGTCGTCGGTCGTCACGTGATATTACTCTGTAGATTCTTGCGCTAATCCGACAACGGCCAATCAGTTCTGGGGACGTGTGTTGCATCAACCACTCGTATGTGCAGTCTTGATCCATCCTCTTTCTTTCAAGACTTGCCATCTGTTACCGTCGAGATGGTGTTACAGTGCCTTAAGAAGTTAGGCGAGCTGCCACCCCCTCTCTTAGTTGACAAGGCGCAATTAGCCGTTGAGAAAAACACGATCCCAATGCTCATCCTCGAGCCGGTGCCGACGGCAATCTACTCAATGATGGGGATCGCTCTAGTAAAGACAACCCAGGGGCAAGCATGCAAGGACTATGGTGAATTAGGGGTAAAGGTGCAAATACTACGAGAAGTCAGGGAACAAGAATGTTTAGTCGGTATGTTTGGTGGTAGATATGATATCCAAGAATCACTCTGCACCAGATTTTTCTTCGATATCATTATCGTCTAGTAGCTCATCACCATCATCATCTCCACCATCGACGATAGGCTCGTGCTTGAAGATATCAGCGAATATGGCTTTTTCGTTCTCTGGCTCTGCACCACGAGTATTTCGTGAGAAGGGCTTCAGCTCGATCGGTAGAACTAGAGCAAGTATCTTGTTATATTTTCAGTTTTAAGGCAACTTCGCCTCCTTAATTATACGAGGACAATCTTCCAAAGGGAAGTCACGCTTTGCGAAACTAGACAGTCGTGTTTCAAAGAGCATATAACGTGTTGTACAAGCGAGTCGGCCATACAAGCGAGTCGGCCATACAAGCGAGTCGGCCACCCCACCAAACTTGCCCACCTCTTGAAGCGTACAACTCACCACATTATGAGATTCTGTATAGATATTAATAGAGTAGATTAAGTAGTAGCTACAGTCTCTTTCTTGCACGTACGTGCGTTGTGTCCAGTCTCTCTACACTTGCTACAGCGCGCCAAAGCCTAGCGGCTAAGGCCTAATTGTGTGACGGTTGGAGCGTGGCAGGTGCACCTGCCTGAGCAGCAGGAGCACCCGCCTGGGCAGCAGGAGTACGTCATAGAGATTGTTTATATAGCTTCCGTAGCGTAGCTACTCAAGAACAACGATTACCTCAACTTTGAACTCACCGCTACAAGCGCTTTTCCACCGTTACAAATTGCTCTCCTGTCTGACGCTTCTCACGAGCAGTCTGCTGCGCAGCCTTACGTTGAGCAAGTATATCCTCTCCAGCTCCCTTTGTCAGTAC
>JACVRA010000648.1:0-34348 GCA_019828545.1 Paracamarosporium sp. OC-R06-R3 | reverse complement strand
ACGTACAGCTGCGTACGTAGGTGGAAATCCACGTAGATCCAGATCAAGTATATAGCTGACTATTACCTCCTCTTCTCACTCAGTCAGCTTCTTTGAATTGGGCTGGCAATCACGTCGTGTAGGCTTGCCAGCGCGTCGGTCGTTTAGTATAGATTTTAGAACATTATAGACTAAAGCAGCCTGTCTAGAGCTACTTAGTTGCTGGCTATCAAGAGAGGTAGAGGCAAAAATAATATCAGCTTAATTGTACGATAATAGAGCACGTTGTAGTGGAGCTATTGCAATAGGTAGCTGTGAAGGTGGGCAAGTTTGGTGGGGTGGCCGACTCGCTTGTATGGCCGACTCGCTTGTACAACACGTTAGCAATTGCTCTCATCATAGGGAGATGATCAAGATTTCTAGCCCATTCGGTGATCATTTATTGTTCATACTGGTTATGTGCAACCCCAAGACACAATGGATGTCGTATCCAGATTGTTATCTCCAAGCCAAAGAAGGCATCTCTGCCATTTGTCTTGGGAAATCATCGGGTACATTCTAGTAGAAGTGTATCCCAGGTTTCAACAGTATTGCGCTTTCGATTACAGAACAGCATCATTCCGACGACGCGTTGATGGAAGAAAGGTTTAAGTCATTCCACTTCCAGCCGACGGGCATATGCCGAACCCTCCAAGGCCAAGGAGCATTGTACTGAGATCTCGGAACGCTACAACCATAATGGATTTCGAGTTCGGATATGATCTGATTTAACCGCGTCATGTCGCTTGTAAGAAAACTGTCGCATGGGTCTGGATATGCAATGTGCAAAACAGAAATTGGGAACTGATCAGATTTGAACATCATTTTTTCTGTGGTTGTTGGTTGACCCAACCCCATCGAGTGCAGATCGTAAGGGCATATTAATAGTCGAATTGTGCAACTAGGCACTGGCAACTCTTACTATTAATATGTAGGCTCATTTCGAAGCTGCTGAGCCTCACGAAGCAACCCACGCGCGCCTGATAGGTACTGACTCTTGCCCATATTTACCCAATACGCCGTTGCAACACCGTTGTCAAGGTTATGAAGGGTAGTCTTGCCCTGCTGCTCGCTGAACTGGTAGACTGCCACGAGAAGCAATGACGGAACAATCAAAATAATCAGATATGTAGCAGACATCCTCAGGAAGTCGAAGCTGCATAACCCGCTTCACAATTTCAAGTAGATGCCTCGATTCGCCGTCCAATTCTCGAGCACGCTATGTGGCGTGTAGGTGATATTCTCATCTATATCTTCCAGATCTGGACGGGGAATTGAGAGTTCAATATTACTGTCTTCATCTACAGTGACAGCCTTAATTTTGCCTTTTGAAGCAGCCTTGCCCTTTCCCCTTGAAGGAACAGGTTTGATGCTGGGTCAGGAGCGCGGGCATTGTCATTACCCTTACCTTCTACGACCGGCATCAATGCGAGTTTTGGCTCGACATCGAAGCCAATTATGTTTAGATCGTATGGATAATCATCCTCGGGATCTGAATGCAAAATTCATATTGGTGGAGAATTAGCACGACTACTACTTGCGCCTTTACAAAAGCAACAAGACGATCGAAGTCGTTGGCATCTAGGTCTATGTCAAAAGCAGATTCATCATCTGCATCATTGACTTGAAAGGCTTCGCTTAACGCTGAAGCAGAGGAACTACCAACTACGCGTTTAGGCGTGAAGAATGGATGCATTGTACGAGGAGATGTTTGTTTAACTCTCTTCTCATCGGACTTGGTGGGAGATGAGACTGGCCTTTTTGAAGAAGCGCCAGACTCAGCAACCATTCCAGCTTTCAATTCCCGCTCATCGCAAGGAACTTCTACCTGGGAAGACTTCAGCTCCATGAAAGGAGCGTCCGCCTGAGAGTCCTCAGCAAGGAGGCGCTAGGCTTTACCAGCCAGCCTTGAGAAAGACGCGTGCGCGAGGGAAGGCTTCGATTTGGGAGGCATTGTGAGGTTACATTCAAAAGCAGAAGCATGATGCAGCCAACAAAAAACGAGAAAGAAAACCACGAGCGAGAGGGAATCTCCTAACGCGGCATCATGAAGTGTATTCGCGAGCGAGTCGACACGCGTCCTGGTTGCCTGTCACAAGTGCGCGTTTGCGTTCCGGCAGCGCTAAACCGAAACCGGCTAAACAACCTTGAAGTGGTGAGTTGCATCACGTGGTCGTTCACGTCTCATTGTGTTCGTCTCGCGGACATCGTCCCACCGTATTCATGACATTTGGTTTCGAGGATTGCCTTGTTGCACGCAACAGCACGGCGGAAGCACGTCATAACCGCGAGACAAATCTGCAGCGGGAAGCCAAGATTTACCCAGCCTTGTCAAGTCGGAAAAGCGGAAGCCAAGGCTGACGATGATTTGAAGGTAGCGCACTCAATCCACTTTTTGACGTACGCCAGGCCCTTTGCCGGAGAAGTGCGATCCCTTACAAGGTAGGATCTTGGCATTAGACGATGTCAATCCCGAACGTCGCCATGCACCGCGACATCTGGTGCATGATCAAGCCTTGTATCCAAGAGATGCGAAGAGCAAGAGTCTAGAATTGATACGATGGCGTGGGGAAGCTAGTCGTACCGTTCCAATGGCAAGGTACTATCTGCGAGACCGTCGAAGCCACAAGCCGCGTCCTCTTGAATTGTAGGGCAACCAGGAGCCAAGACCCAACGCCAGATGAACGCAAAAGAAACGCGTTCGGCTTTGACCGTAGGAGTTCGACCGCTTGGCAAGGATGGCAATATCCCAGTGGCTGATCTTGTTCAACATACATAATGGACCGACAGGCAGGCCGGGGTGGATTCACTTACGGATTCTTTTGATCTATTCTTTTCCTTTTGCAACCTGCGGTCTATTACAGCCGAGATGGTGCTGAGCTATCTGAAGAAGGCGGGTGCCCTGCTCGCTCCACCTCCTCCAACCTCAGACGATGGACGCGACCAATGGCCGTCACGAACGGCTTTCCTGCTCGCTGCAATGGGCGGTTGCGCGGGCCAAGGCAACCTGTTGCGGTACCCATCCGTCGTGTATAATAACTACGGGCTCCAGTGGTTTGTGCCTTACCTACTCGCCGTGTTTCTCATCGCCATACCATCCCTGATCCTGGAAGTCTCCATCGGCCAGGCATATCGTGGTGGTACTGTCATCGCATTCAACAATATCAATCGTCGCTTGAAGGGAGTAGGCCTTGGTCCGGTAATAGTCAGCTTTATTGTTGTGCAATATTTCACAGTCAATCTAGCATGGATCATGAGCTATTTCCGGTGGAGCTTTACGAGCCCGTTACCCTGGGAGGGTCGACTTGAAGAATTTTACTGGAACGATGTGCTCGGAGTTGGTAATATTACGGAAGGCAGCTTGAGTCCTAGCGGCAACTCGGTACAGAGTTATACGGAATATCATCACGTCAAAGTCATTGGGGAGACCGTCGGGTGGTCCATCTTCGTTTGGTTCCTTATCTGGATCTCAATCTTTCGTGGAGTCGGTATGACTGGCCGTGTTGTATACTTCACAATGGGCCTTCCAATTGTCACCACGATAATCTTCGTGGGGAGAGCACTGTCACTCGAAAATGCCCGGGAGGGTGTTGCACTCCTCTGGACGAACTGGCGAAGCGACCAGCTAGCTTCTGGAACCGTGTGGCAAACCGCTGTTGGACAAGTAAGTTACCTATTGAACATGAAGTGTGCGACATACGAATTGAAATTAAATCTAACTGCGCGAGGTTTTCTTTTCCACCGGCATTGGGTTTGGCTACTTTACCAGCTACGCGAGTTACAACCAAAAACACGCGAATGCCGTAATGGATGCCATCGCAATTTGCGGATCAAACGTGCTTTTTGAGAATTTCGCAGCATTTGCCGTGTTTGGTGTCGTAGGCTATCTTCGAAGGTGGCCAGAAGATGGCGTCAGGTATGTATTCAGTAATGTGGCTATCGGTTCTTCTAACGTCCTTCTCTAGGCTTGGTGCCTTTGTTGTGGGCTTCTTGACTTTACCTGAAGCCGTGCTTCAGATGCCTGGGGCCAACTTCTGGGCCATCCTTCTATTTTTTACCCTCATTGTTCTGGGTTTCAGCTCAGCATTCGTCATGCTGGACGTCGTCGTTACACTGATCTGTGATTCTGGTTTAACAAAACTGTCGCGTCCATGGGTTGTGACTATACTCACCATTATTTCATTTCTGATGTGCATACCCTACTGCACGGAATTCGGCTATTACCTTCTGGACGGTGTAGATCGGTGGGTTAACAACGTCGCGCTCATCTTCGTCGTTTGGACCGAAGTTACAAGCTCAACGACTGTATACCGCTGGACAGACATTGTTCAGCAGACCGGCCTTCCTGCCTTCATCGTCTACAACTTTGGCTTCTTTGGCGGACAATTCTTCGGTATTATATTAGCGCACGGCATCAGCAACCCTGGAGCTGGAGTAGGCGCCGGCCTTGGTCTATATGCTGTCTGCGCTATCGTATCGACTCTCATCTCGCATACACCAGATGTTGCGGCACCAAAGTTCACGAAGGCCGATGTCTGGAACTCGAGCGTCTTCATTCGTAGGTTCTGGTTTCTCGCCTTTTACTCAGTAAGTCGATGCTTTCAACCCTAGCACTAGCAGCAGATGACTTATATGACCGCAGGGCAACCAACTGCGTCACGACCTAAACGTCATAGTGGGTGTAGGCTCGAACTGGAAAATCCCGTCCTTTCTCCCCATCCTCCTTCGCTATATCAGTGGTCCTGTCCTCGCGATCATTTTCTCTTTCGCCTACCCTGAGTTTCACACCCTCAGGATGGACCCCATGATGATTACGGGTTTCTGCATCTCCCATCTCACAATGGTGGCCATTATCCTCGGATACGCCATTCCAAGATATTATGACGCACTAATCCCTGTGGAGCGCCGTAGCGAAGGTACGGAGCCAACGGTGGCGATGGAGAGTAAGGGTGAACTAGGTGGAAGGCCGGTCGCAGAAATGGCGGAGAGGGGCGAAGCGCCCTCAGAATATGAGAGTGATGAGGATAGGAGGGGAGTTGAGGTCGCAAAGTAACTGTACCGACACTAGGTGGTAAGCTAATAGTTGCGACCCCATATAATCAAACGATCTCATCGACAAGTATACTATTGACTCAGGATAATGTTTAGCTATTGAATCAAGAAGCCGCTTATCTTTATATACTTATACGCCCACAAATTCAGTAGACTGTAAGTAGACTGTAGAGTACTTGAAATTATACAGGCAGCAAGATCTGTTGATACAAGGTCACAACAATTAGCTCATCTCCTGATGCTGGAATCGCGTTTCATGGCCTAACCTCCGATACCCTTGCACTCTCAACAACCTGGCAAATTGATGCATTTCGCGACAGCACTTGCAAATCAAGACATGGAGAAGGTGAAAATCTTTAGGCGCCAAACAATTCGTTTGTATCTATCTACACGTGTCGCTTATTTGAATTTGTATAACAGTATGACCAAGTAAAACTGGTTGGTGCAGCAAACTTCCAGGATATAAGACTAACCTCAATCCACGAACGTTACAACTTCAAAGATTGGCAATACATTTTCTTGAACATAGCTTACTTTAACCCCCTACTGAGACAATAAATTGGCTACCAGACTGGTCAAACTCCATCCCACTGTCTCCTACAACTACAACCATGCCGAACGTCTACATCGTACCATCAACCGAACCATATATTACTCCTGTCAAATGGGATATTCCTTGCATGACAGTCTTTGGCAACGAATTAGCTTGCAATGGAATCGCTACTGTTGCAATATGGCTTCACAAAGATAAGCGAATGAAGGTGAACACGCGTTGCGCCAAGTGTCAAGTGCAAGCAAACAAAGAGCAGGCAGCAAGAGACCAGGAAGGTGCACGACCTATGGAATCAAAAGACTTAAAATGAAATGAATGCATTCTCGGTGGTGTACAATAATGGGAGTTGTAAGAGAATTCAACACAGAGTAATGCGGTGTACAGCTACATTCTTTAGGTGGGGAAGTATCATATAATAAGGTACATGCTTCCATTATTCTGTTCGTATCTCTAGGACTCAATCAAATGGAATTCTATGAGGTATCGTGCTAAACATGAGGAGAACGCTGTCAGAGTATTGCCCATTCCAACTCCTTTGTCCCAATCATACATTAGAAAAGACATGCGCATATCCAAGTAAGCTTTCTACACTGATTCAGCCCTAGAAGACTGCACCATGACACCTGATTGCTTGACAATATAGCCACTACCCTTCTCCGATCCTGCGGTATCGAACTGGAGTAGTGGTGGCGACTTGGGCACATCCAGTGTAGAGTCTCGGGATTTGGTGCCGATAGAGAAGAAGCTCTGCAGACTGCGGATGGTGCTGCCAATGAATGGTACTTTGACAAGCCCACGGAGCGTCGGAAGGCAGCAAGCAAGAAGAGCGGTCGTTACTTCGATGAGACCCCAGAAGAGCTCAGCGGTGAGGTTGAGTTCCTCGTCGAACTCGGGGTCATAGGACACATGTTGGATCCACACCGAGACGGCTAACCGAACACCAGAAGCAGCGATTGATCTAAGAAGATAAGCAGGTGTTGATCGAAAGCTTGATATGGTTACTTACATGAAACCCACTGCGAATACTGCCAGAATGGCAAGACGCTGGCGAACCGGTAGTTGGAGCTTCCAGATCTATCGGGAGTCAGGTCCTAGACTGTGCCGAACGGGCTTGAAGCACTCACTAGGGGAATTGGAATTAAAGCGATTAGACAATCGGTGAGGAAGTCTGTAATCGCAAAGGAGTACCCAAGCTTAAATGTGTCTACGCAGACCGCCGTAGAGTAATCGAAGTCGTAGAAGGGCCTCCGTTCGAACGAGTGAGAGCCGCATTGGAACAGCTTGGCGAAGGTATATCCAAGCGTCCAAAGAACAACCACGACTGCCATACCGGAAATGACTAGGTTTCGAGCGTCGCCGAAATGCTTTTGGATGACAAAGAGACGGCGGTAGAACAATACGACGGCCAGCTTGATAAGTCCAAGTGTTGGTTGTAGTATGTTAAAGAACGACGACTCAAGCTGTCTATGTCAGTCATGATACAAGGAACTAATATCATCAAACTTACCAATCGAGTCTCTACGATGACCCAATCCATGGCATAAGGGTCGGACCGAGCTTCTAGGGTTGAAGGGTCCATAGGAGGTTGAAATCGGTATCCCATCGAACCCCTTCGGATGCCTTTGCTCATCAATACCGAACGATAACTAAATGGATAATCAACATACCATGAAACAAACATGCAGCACAGCCAAAGGTGCCGATTGTGACTGGAATCATAAGCCAATCATCAGCCTGGAGCTTCTGGCCGAGGCCTCGTCGAGCGTAAAATCGTAATGCAACGGCGACCACATCCAGGAAAAGTAGGAAGCTCAAAACACCAATGATGGTGGGGACCGAAGGTGCGTGAATGATCATAGTTGCAGTGTGTCCTGACAGTAACAAGCGAGAAGTGACACAAGCAGGGAGAGCGGAAGGCCACAGCTTTAGGTGTGACAGCGCAAGGTAGTCTGAACCACGAGCCTGGAGCAACAAAGACGATCTCTTCCTTATATCATTTTGCACCTGGGGTACCATCCCAGCAAAGCAACAGGGAAGCAGTGCTTCGCCCCCATCGCGCAATCTGTTTGGCTATACGACAATGCAGGACGCAGACATGACCACTCTCTGCCCTTCTTTGATGTCCGTCAAATGCCGGCAATCCTGGCCGGCCACGCTGCAAAATTTCCCAAATCTGGGGTCGATGGGCTGATGGGCTTGACAGGACATGGGCGCTTAGCCAGGCCACCGCCTTGGGAGCGCTTGTGGGGCTGTGTCAGACTTTGGGTACACTGCCCGATAGAACTTGCAGCAGAGCCTGCAAATCGTTAGAGGCTTGATGAGGGGTAACGCCTGTTGATCCGATGCCAGGTGAACGGGCGTTGATAGAAGGGATATCGTGGCCCCCACACACCCACGTTCTACTTTCGATCTGCCGCTATAATCGATAAAGGTCTCGTGTACGGTGGTCCGACCGCGCGTTGGTGTTTGCCCCAAGGATTTGTGGCCGAGCTTGCCAAGATGGTTGAATGGGTGGTCAACCTGTATCGCGGCTCTACGACCCCTGCTGTAGCCAATCATATAACCGGGACTTGCATGCCACATCACGTACTGTTTTTAGACCGCAGCGATGGCTTCGTTGATATCACCACGATGTTGCCTAGTTACGGTCTAGAAGATGCACGAAGGCAAACCGTGTCGGATGAAGAACCATATGCGTATGCGCGAATGATACCCTTTGTATAGAATGAACGCATTCCATTCTCTGCAAAGATAGCACGGGCAGTGCTCAGATGCACAAGACCTAGCGTCCTATGCACATTTCATCTGGAATCGCTCAATGCCTATCCGGTCCAACCACTCGAGCCCAGGGAGAACGTTTGAACTTAGAGGTGGCGAACGATACAGTGTGTCACAATCTACGCCTTAGATGTATCATTGAAAATTCAAAAATTTGTGGAGAGTAAATTGTCTTTATTGCTAGCGATGTTGTGCATGCATGTTGATCCGATGCCTTTTTCTTCATCTTAGTTCTTCTTGAAACCATAGCACGGCGCCTGGATTTGGAAAATATCAAAAGTCCCGATGATAACATCGTATTTGCTCCCTTGAAAAGTATCAGTGAATACTTGAAAGAAGCCTCCGTTGTGCGGAACGTACTCTTCAAAACTTTGTCACCTTCGTCGCATTCTCTAGGAATGTTGACCTCGACAAGTTCTATGGTTGTAGGTCAAAATCTAGTATATCACACGTGCCAAAGTCTTTTTGTAGGGCTAGAGTAACGTACTTGGGTTTGCAATTGGTAGCGCTTTGGCGAACATCGCCATAGCGAGGAAAAGACCAAGAGTTGTGAAGAACCTGTGCATCTTTACGACGTGGTATGATCAAAAAGAAGGAGCAATGGTCACACAATGCAGATAGCTTTGAGATGCGATATGCTTGACTGTTGAGGTACTCCCCGATAAAGAGTCAATTCCATGATGCAGCCGTAACAGGGGCCAAGAGCGCCATGCTTAGATGAGATTTCCGCTTTGAGCACATGCTCCATAGTGCCCTGCAACCCTTACGCTAAGCGATTCCCCTCTTCTAAACGAACCTGCCGTCCCATGCAAGGCTGAAAAGGTACATCAATACCCCTGTCATCAGCTTACATGTGCCAGTGACCTTAGCGCACGTAGCACAATCCCGATCTGACTGGTCTGGGAGCTTCTCCCGGCCCTGACTCGGTCCTCAGCGAAGAGTCGGCAGCGGAAAATGGACAGTCTCTCCCAGATTGCAACGATCTTGTAAGCGCTTTCTACAACCGCCGAAATGCACACGTCTGAGGAAGAGGAGAAGCTGCTGCCAGATGGTACGTTAGATAGCGTACGGCAGAACAAAATTAGTGTGCGACGCAAGTGTCTTTATGCTATTGTTGCAATATATGTCGTCGCGTTGCATGTCGCCCTCGCAGCCTCTTTGTTTGGAAAGTTTGGAAAATGGAATGTTTCCGATGCCTCTCTGGTCTGGCACAACAAGACAAGATGTATGCAGTGGCTCTAAGAATTAATGTTAGATTGACTGACAACACGCAGTGCAGACACTTCGATCGCAACTTGAAAGAGTTACTAGCGATGAACATGCGACAAACTTTACAGAGTTTACGAGATACTCAGGACCTCCTAACCAAGAAAATAACGCTGCGTGGAAGAAGTTACTCCAGAGTAAGTGGCAATGCAAAGTTATTCCCTCAAGCGTACATCATCTTACCTGTTGTCTATAGACTTGTATTTCAATGCCACAAAAGAAGAAGTAATTACCGAACGTGGTGATACGGAGCAGAACATCCAAGTCAAAGGCGGAGGTTACCTGGCAGCTCTGGGTGTTCATCATGAGCTTCACTGTCTGGTCCGTGGCTTTTAACTTATTTCCGGTCAACGAAGATTTAATTTTAAACTGACCTGACCATAACAGAACAAGATGCGATTCTTTTTGTATAGCCATAAAACGCAGAGCGCATGGACCCAAGAAGACATGGAATATTGGTATAGACATCTTGGTAAGTCAACGTCAACTGTTTTTATCGAAGATATTGACTAATGTACTACGAAGACCACTGCGTCGAAGTATTGAGAATCTCCGTAATGTGTACAAGCGACTTGAGTCTCTATACTTTCACTTGGCCGAAAAACAACAACTCAGAGTTTCTGGATTTGCATTCAAGATCACAGCGTCAATGCGCGAATTGGGAGCAGGTAGAGGAATGGAGCCGCGACAAGAGAACATCCATGCAAAAAGGACTTCTAGTACCAGAAGAAGCGTTCATTAATTGATTGAGCTGGTGTTTATCATTTATACCCCAACTAGAATCTTCGAGTTCCTAATGGATCTATTGTAACCCTTCTCAAAAGATATCCTACGCACTTATCGTGACTATCATGCATGACCCAGAAGTAACAAAGTTCTTCAGTTACTATGCAAGGCCTTGACATGTTATCATGATCTCTTTACACGAGTTGGTGATTAACGTTCAGAAATTATCTCCGACATATAGCACGTTTTGATTGAATTGAGATCCAGAACTTGCGGCTTAATTGGTATATTGCGTTGTATTAGAGCTAAGCTCCTTTACTATTGCTATCTCCGCTAGCAATCCATATGTTTAGTGCTACGTTCGTCTAGGGCCACGGTGCGATTCCAACTCCTGCTCCCGGATAGGCCGCACCGCCACCTGGTGGGCTATTCTGGTCTCCCGTGAAATTCATGTACTTAATCCAGCAGTTCGGTAACGGAGTGGTCCCTTTCAAACGTCAGTAATATTCCGCACGCAAATGTTATAGGCGAGCCTTACCAACTATCCTTCCATTGCACTGGCAGGCTTCCACCAATGAGTACATGATGTATCCAAGGTCTGCACAGGGAAACACTGCCTTCCAAGCACGGTCGGTATCTCCCAGGTGCGTAAAGAACATGCCTGCTTTAGCGTGACTGTTCGCCTGGACGAGGACCGTGTATGCGTCCGCATTCGAGTTTTGCGCGCGCTGGATAACACAGTCCTGGTTTCCGAGATTAGAGAGGTAATCAGCGAGAGCGTTCGCTTCGCCAACTGTGGGGGCCCATGAAGCATCGCAATAGCTGCGGTCAGAGCTGCACCACCACGGCCAGTTTTGCAGATCCGGTGGGATGTCTTTTTGTATCTATCAGTACCTATTTTGGCGGAACAGGCTTTCCACCTACCGTAGAGCGCCGTAAAGTTTTTATTTTCTACTCCAGTAGATTCAACACCATTGACTGTCTCATGGCTTGTGACTTTGAAGCGCGTTGGAACACCTCTCTTGTCAAAAAATGGGTGGGGACCGACAAAATGGTTTGGGAGCGCTACTGCCTCGAGAGACAGAGCGGTAAAGATCAACGATACAGTGTAAATAAGCTTCATTGTGCGGGCGTATGGAACAAGGGAGAGTTTCACGGAGAAGGCTTGTTCGACCAGAGACCAGACAGATGGTACCATGAACTCTCGCCTTCTTGTAACACTTTCAACCCCGCATAAGCATACACCCATATTCACCAGGATAGTTATCGCGCTGCCCCCAAGCCTCTACGCTGTGCTATCATGCAGATGGCGTCTGCAGACTCTTCTAAGGCATCGGAGGTCTTTGCGTTTTCGGAATGAGGGATGTGGATTGAGGCGGATCCGCTAGACCGCGCGCAGCGCATATTTCCACGAAAGACATCGCGTTCGGCAGTCTACCGAATCTGCAGGATATGCTTTACGAGCATCTTCTAAGCCTGCATATTCCAGATCCGCCCGAAAACAAGGCGGAAGCGCTGGCAATATAGATCCTTGAGACGGTATGCCTGTGTACAGGGAATATTCAATGGATCGTGCAGAACAAGCCTCCTTCCCCTGGCACTTGGCGCCGAGATCATTCCATGTCGATGTTCATTGGGGCTCGGATGTCGATCGGCAACATCGCATTTGCCTACTGTATGTTAGTGAGTAAGTCCTCAGATGTACGCCTCCGGTACTGCGTGTTCGCAGCTTTCGTATTGGTCACCCGTGGGGGCTGATTACACCGCAAAAACGATGACGGGCTTGCCCGGATGAGCTTTTGTCCGCTACGTAGCCTAGGCACCTTTAGCTACCTTTGGTCTTCTAGGCGGAATGATGGAATGCTTACGGTCGTGATGCTGCAGTCACACCGCCAGTGCATGTTCCGAAAGCAAGCATGTCACAAGATGTTGCATTACTCGTGCATCGCAGTAGGCGTGGATGCCTACGATGGCTGTGTGTATGGGGTTGACTAGGATCGTCTTGGTGATAGCAAAATGGAGTTGGGATAAATATGGGAACCCGGTAAAGGGCATGTACAGCTATGAGATGTTGCTGGTAGGGCTTAGTCGAAGGATTTTGCATGCAGCTCGGGTTATTATTAGCGGAAGTCGTCGGGTCTAGCTGTTCTGGTAGCTAGGGACTCCAGTTGCGATTTTAAATCTGTCTCTAAACGACTTTCTGAGCTCGAGTTTTCCCGTCAAACTATTTCTGGTATCGAAGCCATTGTACGTAGTATTGAACTATGTGTTTGCGTGCCAAGATATCAAGGCATGGCCAGATGAGAAATGTAATACTGGTGAATGGTGAGATTCGCTAACCGAACTAAGAGTACCGGCTGCTTCTTTCGCTTCGTACCCCGCACAACAGCACAGCAGCCGCTATAGGACCTAGCTCCACAAACCACCACTACAGCACTGCCTCAATCAGCCAAAGTCACGTTAACATCAGTCCCTCAGCCTGATATGTACCTCAAGACAACTGGTGACTCGCTCATGACCGACAAAGGACTAATGGACGTATTGCTCCCCACTTTGATAGCATGGTACTTTTCCACGTCTAGTCAATGATACCTTTTTGTTTTCTTCAAGGGAGCTAACCAGAAACTGCGCACGGCACACCCTGACGTGAGCCAGGTCACGCCGGCAACTTCGAAGAAGTTTGCCAGTTACTTTCAAGGAATGAACAGGATCACACTCTTACAAGCAAGTGGGCATAACTTCCAGTAGTCATCAATATCCACTTCCTGCTTTTTGAGATTCGATCCTAGTACTAGTAAAACCTTTGGGGGAGATTCTCGTGTCCTGTCAAGATCAACCTAGATCGGCGTGTCTCATCACAAGATTTCAGTTCATGTGCTCTCGTCCATCTCCTTCACTTATTTGACCCAACCAGACAGTGCTTGCAGCTTTGTAACCTGAACTATAATTCGAACTACATTTAGATCTTTTTGAAATGGCCCTCTTCCGATTGTTACATCGTCCAGAAATGTCAATCTTAACATGTGTTACACCCAACTCTACAAGACATTAGAACAGCTTTTATAGTCCTAGTTTACTGTAGCTCAAACTTGGAGGCAGAAAAATGCGAGAGTTAATTGAATGTAATCACTTTAATGTGCCATATATACTCTCTCGACCACAGAACTCGAGCCAAGGACGAGCCCAAAGTCCGTTCAACTACCCACTCATAACAAACCAACTTCAATTGAACTCTATTCTCTGTCATACTAAATAAACGAGCAATTTCTCAATCATTTCCGCGTCAGAATTGAGCGAGGAAAGAAGTATTACAACACCACGTTGAAATATAAGAATCGTTGGTACCTTGAGACAGAAAAGTAGAGGCCGCTGAAGGAATCGTTTCGTATAAGAAAGGAGACTGTTGATCATTCCAGAGTTTATGGGTAGGATAACATAAACGTGAATCGGAATCATTAAAGTACACGCACATGACAATACCGTGAGGCGAAAGAATTGCCAACCCGGCAAATACAGAAACTTTGAAACGCCGCGTCAGCTACATTCTTGTTGGAAACCAACACAAATCCATAAAGATGGAAAGTTCTAGACGTGAGTGGCATCTACTTGTAACAACTCCACCTATCACATCGTCGGCAAGGTCACGTGCACTCCAAAGTTACCGAATGTCACCAGCAGTAGTTGTTGTCCATGCAAATAGATTTGCTCAGCAAGGTGCTGCTTCAATGGTTGTCAAATAAGGGCACGTGAAAGCGCTAGAAGTTTTATGTCGTTGACGCAGGATGCAGAAGGGCTGCAGGTGTCGCATAGTCGTAGAAGGATTGCTAAGAAATAATGGGAGGAAGTCAAAAAGATGCTGGTGGCAAGGGTCGTTGGTGCTCTAGAAAGCATTAAGGTAGTTTGTACTCGAAAGTGAGAAATGTTTTCCTGAAGTAATCTAGAGTAATTAAGCATCTATAAAAACTGGAGCAGCGTGCAGGACCACTGTATCTTGGAGATACCCACTAGATAATTATGAATCATGTGTCAGCTGTTCGAGGCCTCCAGAAAGGGTCAAGGTGGTAATGGTTCTGGATCGTGAAGTATAGTATCAAGCCTCAAGTTCAACAGTCAGCCTTAAATGCAGTCGCACCGAAGCTAATATAGTGTGAGAGCGATCTGGAAACCAGCATTTCAGTAGCCTTTTGGGCTATTTTTCGGCCGCATCGCGAGTGTGTGATTAGAGAAAATCTTGATTAATGCTTTTTAAGATTAAAGAATTTGGTCAATAGTGCAGATTCTCTGCTACAAGCATCTAAGAGTAGGCGTATCTGAGGTAAAATCAGATATGTTTGTAGTATGCTTGAAAAAATAATAGTAATAGAAAATTATAGGCGGTTCATGATTAGTGGAATGCGCCAGCTCCCAGAGGCCTGCTCATTCCCTCCGCTCGTCTTCTTGCACCTCCCGGCAGCAGACTCGAACAGTCTTGCAAACTATCTACGTCATTACCGACCACTGTGAACCGCTCCCATGCACTGGTGAATGCAGCGCTCCACGCATTCTGACTTCTCGCAAAGTTATCCCAGGAAGAAGAGGTCTATGACACAGAAGTCAGCATTGAATAAATCCCACATATCGAAGTAACACACCTGTGAATCATTCGTCATGCGCCGATCGCTCGAGAAACTGTAAGGTGCCGTCCCTGCCTTGGTCTCTTTATAGAATGTGACATCCCAGCGGCTTGGTGTCGTGTCAAGCGATTTACCTGCTTGGCTTGGATCATCGAAAGATTGTGTTGCCGCTGTATGTGATCCGACAAGCGCAACGACATCGTTTGGGCTCATCCCAACAGCTGCGAATGCTTCCAATATCTTCGGGATAGGATCTTTCGTCGACGGAACGCCACCTTCTGCTGCCGGTGTACTGCTGTCTTTTCTGCCTACGAGCGCCTTTACCCTAGGTCCTAGAGGGCAGATCGCGATAGCAACAGACGCTGCAAACTCGATCATATCCGCCGTGCCCACATTGTACTGCTTTGCCTTCGAGGCCAACAAATCGCACGTGGGCACCAAGCCAGCGTTTTCAGACCGTGAACATTCGTCTCCGAGAATCAAAGAGCCGTCACGTCCGTTGTTGATGCAATCGTGGAAAGGCGCACGAATAGCTCCACGGGCGGCAGCATTGCAGCCTTGGAAGGTGTTTGAAAGGTCCGACGCTACAGATTTCCAGGCGGAGGGGCAGCCGCCTGAAGAAGAACCAGAGGATGACGGCGACGACTTTGACGACGATGATGTATCAGGAGATGCATTGGCCGATCGCGGTTCACCAGCCTGGGAACCGACGACTGTAGCTACTAAAGTGAACAGCACAGCGCTTTGGATATACATGGTGGCTTCGGAGCACGAAAGAAAGTAAATGATAGTTAAGAATGAATGAAAGTGGAATGCTGGATGCCTTGCACAAACAACCCGCATGTGCACTTCATCTTATAGTTTCAGACTGAACAGTGCCATTGTTGTAATCTGATAGTACACTTACGCTTAGTCTACTAAGTCTAGCTTCCTAGACCTTGGTTCGAGATGTACCCCTTGCAGGATGCAGCTGAACACCTGCACCAAATCATTTAAAGTCACTGCCGGCAGTTTGAATATCAGCCGCTAGGACCCGGAGATGGACCCGGTAGAGACTTCGTGTGAAAGTAGTGATGCCCTAGAAAGCTTAAGTGAGCTTCTACTACAACGCTTGACCTAAGTAGGCGAGCTCAACGAGGAGCGATTCAGTGCGATCCAGTGGTAATCGTAGCAGATGACACCGGGCGGCCGATACAACAGTCCGAAAATAGAGATTGAGGTGTTGCTTATCGATATCGGCGGTGTTTTAGACTCGGATGGTGTTGTGCAAGTCGAAACGTCATCCAATCGATGATCTGCAGCCAAGCAAGCGCTTATGCTTAACTGAACGGCGCTGTAAAGCGTCGAGCCGTTGCCTCTACATTCTCTCATGCTGATCTTATTCTAAATTCAGCGTTAGTCATGCGGAACTGTTCGAGCTTGGTTGGCTCGTCTCTTGTACCTTTGTTAGAGATCCAGAACCACGGTCGCCGGGACTGTAAACAAATATAGCGATTTCTGTCGCATGTCACGTTTGAAAACAAAAGCTGGGCAAAGCTTGATTCACTTGAAAAATAGAAACTCTACATCCCCTTGCGTGGTAAACGGAATTCGACGTCGGATGAATCGGAAGCTCTGGAAATCTACGCGTCAAGTCTGGGGTAGCGGTTCGGCGTCCGACATTTCGAACGGATGCACGTTAGCAGCGGTCAGCCTATCGACAGGATCCACCTTCGCGCTGTTTTTCGCATTATTAGACCGATCAACATTCGGAGCTCCGTGTCTACACGTATGTTTGTCGTTATTGATGTATGAACCTGGCACTATGGCAATCGAGGCATCTTCACACTGGACTTAAAGATACACAAGCCTATAAGTTCCGGATCTCGATCGGCGAGCAACATGGCTCTAAACGGCGCTTTCTACTGGCATTTCCACTGAACTTGCACTGGCCCAATACCCAGCTTCCATAACGTAGCTCCTCATATCGTAGCCTTACGAGTACAAGAAGCATAGTTGATCACTTCGTTGATATCTCCGTTCCCTTGGGAACTTGTCCTCCCCCTTCCGCGGAGGTCAATATCGGAAATAACAACACTACCTGGCAAGGTTGAGACGGTCCACTGTGACCATCGCTATCAATGCCAGTCTACTGACCTTTTGGGCTCCCAACAAGCACGAAACTCCTATGCGAACCCTCGTTCGTGATCCAGAGCACTAGCAAAACGTGGTGCCACTCAGCCACAACCAAAATATCGTACATTTAGACTAGAACATATAACCAATTACCAGTGATTCATCGACTATAGTACCCCGCTTTTATACTGTTAATTTTTTCTCCTGATTAGTGCGTAGCTCGACCTGGTCAGCGCGGATGTGCAGGAGTCTACGATATGCACAGCGGAGACACCTGCCACTTACAGCGCCACACTTACAATATTATCGAGTGACAGCACCCTTTCCGTCCGTAGTCTTCGAACTACATAACCTTATCACCGAACCATAAGCGTTCTAAAAACCTTCAGCTCCTTAGCACGCAGGTCTCGAGCTGAGCGGCTGGACCCCGAGCACCGATCGGACCTCAAGCGCTGAAAGACGGACCATCCAACACCCAGTCCGCCCCTCAATGTTTTTGCCCCGCTGAAACACACGCTGGCGCGCAAACGATCGCAGATCGACTCGTTTGGATAGAAGCGAGCATGGCCATGCATCGTCCTGGGTTGAACACGCTTCGCCGAGTTCAAGTTTTTTATGGCCATGTGCTCGTACGCGCGCCTAATTGATAACCTCATCTCCTAGCACGACACTACAATGTGCCGGCGGGCAAAATGTCAAGCGTGTATATCAAGAGTACTTATGGCTTTCCTAGCTATCGTGCTTCTCTGCAGTAAGCCTGTAGTTCGCATACGACTTACAATCTAGGTAAAGCAGAGCGGATTTCCATGCGCCGGCGGGCAAAACGTGCACATTCTCGGTGGCCATACTCGCCCTTTTGTCCTTCGCCCCATACCCTCAAGCCAGATCTAATCGACAACACAAGCACCCAGCACGATCCCACGATTGCTAGCCGCTCAGCATGTAAAACGTCGACGACGCTGGAACTTCATCCGCTCTATCCTTTCCCGCTGCAAGTCTCCATTCTATGTGCCGAAGCAGCTTTTCGCGGAAACGTATGCGGTCATGTACCTGCAAGCACTGATCAAGAAAACATTCAAGGTACGCGGGCATGTGATTTGGAAAGGTATGAGCACCGAACTATACATTTGTAATGACTCCAAGAGGGACTGTTGACGAGCAGAGCCATGCAAAACTATAGATTAGTGACTACGAAGCATTTGGTGCTTGGCTCTACTTTGGAGCCTGAAGCCGGCTCGCTGGGTCTGAACTTGGCCCAACAACGACTTGGAAAGGTATGAGCGTGCTGGGGATCTTGGGTGGGAATAGTGGGATATGAGAGGATTTTCGGACTGTGGAAGGGGCGAGTGAGTGAACGGCCTTGACAGGGGTGCATGTGAGACGAGAGGAAGGATGCCGGAGCCCTCACGCGGTGTAAACGCAGACACACGAAGGAGAAAACACCGTGATCCATTCCACAAAAGCAACATGCTTAAGAGAGCCAAAAGCGATGAATACCATAAAAACAACATCTTGGGTATAATCTACAGCACCGTCTAACCACATACACACACACGCACACACGCGAAAAAAAGCATCATCGCAACAGCTCCTCCTGCTCCTCCTTCGATATGCCAAACAGATACAGCACATCGAGCATGCTCTTCGAGTTGAGGCGCGCAGGGGCTTGCATCTGCACCTTGGGCTTTGCATGGAAGGCGACGCCCAGGCCGGCGACGCCCATCATGGGGAGATCGTTTGCGCCGTCGCCGATGCAGACGACCTGGTCTAGCAGTATGCCTTCCTTTGCTGCGATCTCGAGGACGTGCTGGCGCTTCTTCTCCGCGTGGACGATCTCGCCGGTTAGCTCGCCGGTGAGTTCGTTTCCGTCGTCTGAGACAACGAGGTGGTTCGCAAAGGCGTAGTCTAGTCCGAGTTTTTGCCCCATCCACCCTGTTAATGGCGTGAATCCTCCGCTTAGCACTGCCGTCTTGAAACCCAGCCGTTTCAGTGCGCGGATGAGCTCCGGCACGCCCTCGTTCGTTGTGATCCTCGCCTTCAGCGTCTCCCACACGCTGCTTGGCACGCCCTTCAGCAGCTTACATCTTGCTCTGAGGCTCGCCTCGAAGTCTAGTTCGCCGTTCATAGCGGCGGCCGTGATGGCGGAGACCTTGTCTTCGACGCCGATGAGAGACGCGATGAGGTCGATGACTTCTTGCTGGATGAGCGTGGAGTCCATGTCGAAGACTGCGAGGCGCTTGTACCGCCTGTGCACTGTGTCCGCCTGCCAGACGATCTCGAGGTTCCACTCGCGCTCGAAGCGGCTGACTTGCTCGTCGCGTCGCAGTGACTCGAGATCTGCGCCCGCGGTGGGGAAGCGCACTTCGACGACCCTGGCGAGCTTCTCTTCGCTCAGCTGTCTCGCTAGGATATGGGATTGGTCGATGTCTGGTATGATGGTGCGCAACAGGACGAAAAAGTCGGTCAGGCATTGCTGGCTGATGTAGCTGCCGTAGAGATGGTCTAGCGGGTTTGGACCGGGCGTAGGAGGCTCTAGAGGGTACGCTTCCAGCTTGTCGGTAGGAGAGGCACCATCTTTCAGCGGCTCCAGAGAAACGGGTGCGAGCGCGTCGGTGGGCGAGTGTGGCAAGGCGTCGGGGTGTAGGAAGAAATGGGGGGCATTGGACTTGTAAAAGAGGGTTGCTACGAGGTGACTTGACGCCGGAGAGGCCATTGCGAAGACGGCGGGCGTGGAGGACGCCAATTGAACAGGAAATGGCAGTGTGGAAGAAAGAGAACGAAGTGAGGTTTTTTTTTCTTGACCAGCTATGGAGAGCGAAGAGGGGCTGGTTTGGCGGGGTCAAAGAACGGGGACCACGCGCACGGGGAAAACCCTGCAGATCTGCTGGCTAACGTCCGATCAGTACTCGATTGTCTATGGGTCCTTGCACAAAGGGACACACCTGACCGCCATCCCACCACACTCGAACGTGCCTGTTTCTGATCTGCGGTTCCTGGTTGAACTTGTCTCGCACGAAAGCAAAGATGGAACTCCTCTCGGAGGCCAGACCTGCGCCTTGCGCCACAAGCGAGCCGAGCTGAACGCTACAATAGCCGCCCCTCTTGTTGGAACCTTCACGCCCTCTGGAATCGCGACTATCTGCTCGCAGTCTATAAAGCAGACTGAGCAGGCATGGCATCGGATGCAACAGGCTTGAGCGCTTACATCAAGCAATCACCGCCGCTTGACTTTTCCATCCCATACGACGATGCCTGGGTGAAGGACCGGACGATAGTCGTCACCGGAGGCGCAAGCGGGTTTGGCGCAGGTTTTGTGCGACGATGGGCCACCAATGGTGCTACGGTCATCATCGGAGATGTCAATGTCGAGAAGGGCGACGCGCTCGCAAGAGCTTTGCAGAAAGAAACTGGGCGCGAAAGCGCTGCTCACTTTGTTCACTGCGACGTAACGGACTGGCAATCCCAGGTCAATCTATTTAAAGAAGCGGTACGCCTGAGCCCGCACGGCGGCATTGACACGGTCATTGCGAATGCCGGCATCCAAGCAAAGGATAGACTGCAAGACCCAGGAGACCTCAGCGCAGCGGAGCCTCCAGTACCAAGCTTCGCGACCATGGATGTGAATGTCACGGGAGTCTTGTACACGACACATCTAGCGTACTACTGGCTGCCCAAGAACCCCGGGTCCAAAGCCTGCAACATGAACTCGGTACCGGACAAGCAAACAAGAGATAGACACCTGGTGCTGTTGGGAAGCATCGCGAGCATGGCTCCGATTGCTGCAGCACCGCTATATGGGACGAGCAAGCACGCGGTTCTGGGACTGTTTAGGAGCCTGCGGTCGACGAGCCATATACAGGGTATTCGCGTTAACATCGTGCTGCCCTACTTCATCGACACGACCATCGTACCTCCTATAGCCAAACTTTTCCTTGCGGGAGGCGGCATGGGCAAAGTCGAAGACGTGATCGAGGCGGCTACAAGGCTGGTGGCCGACACGCGCGTTCTTGGACGCGGGGTCGTGGTCGGGCCCAAGGTTTCGATCAAGCAAGACGAGAGTGGAGAGTTTAAGCTGGTGAACAAAGGCACCGAGGGCAGCACCGAGACGGCGCTGTGGGAGCCGTATGCGGATGACTGGGAGGAGGTGGATGCTTTCGACCGGAGGGTGGTCAAGCTCCTGTATGCGGTCGAGCAAGCGCGTGGATGGGCGGGCTGGGCGAAGGACGTCGCGAAGGTGGTAGCTTATCAAATCTTCGGCTACGGGCGGGAGACTTGATGGGCGTGGGAGATGCAGGCCTGCGCACTGAAGGCAGTCCTTGCCGTCGATCACGTTCGTGGAAAACGGTCTCGCATCGTCTCGCGCCTCGAGGAGACTTTTTCGACGCCATCTCAGGCTGCACGTCCAAAACGGGACTGACGAGAACGGTTCTGGCGAGGCGGATGACATCACCGGCCACGCTCGGACATATTCGCGGGAGCTAAGGCGGGAGTCGGCAGGGATGCGAAGCCTGGAACTGTTTGGCGGTTGGAAATCGCGTCTGACTGACGGAACCTGTATTGACAACTGTGCATCCGCCGCCTTCCACTGAGATCACCCACGTCGCTCGCTGTCAATGTTTGCATGATCCATGTGTCTTCCAAGTCCTGTGTCCTTTGCATGTTGAGCGTTGCAGTATCGTGCTTTCCCCTGCTTCGTTTCCGACGTTGTTTATTCTGAGTTGCGGCCGTTGCTTGACTGTAAACCATGGCCGCCGACAGCCAGCTAACGTCGCCACCACTCCCCACCGCAGTCCACCTCCACGAACCCGAATTCCCATCGCCAGAAATCAAAATCCCTCCACAGCATGGCTCCTTCCCAAAGCCCTCCGCGACCGACTTTGCAGAGTCCCCCAGTGTGCCCGACAAGATGGACTCCTTCCACAGTGCCCGCAGCACTACCCCACAATACAGCACGCCGCCTGCCCTCGACAATGCCGCGGAGCAAGATTCAGCACGCCCATCACTCCAAAAGTCGGCGACCGAGCGGCCGCAGCCGATTGCAAAGGCATCGATGCAAGAAATAAAGCGTGCGGGGACTGCACAGGACATGACACGGCATATGCATAGACCGATGACGCTGAATTTCTATCCCTACGATTCCGATTCCGACTCGACTTCTTCTGACGAAGACGATGCGCATGGTATGCAGCTTAGCGGCACGCGGACGAACAGCGGGAAGACATCAAGCTCGCATCCTTTCTCCAAACTCAAGATCGGGAATGACCATTTCAAAACAAAGGGCAAGGTGTCGAGAAAAGACGGGCGTTTGAAGCTGTCAATCAGCGAGACCTTGAACAGCGGATACTTTGCGAAGACGTTGGGCACAGGGCTGAAGAAGCACTTTGCTGGCGCAGACGACTTGCAAAGCACCAAGAGTGGTGTCGAGGCACAGGTCTCCCACGTGAAGATTGCACCCGAGGATGATTGCATGGAAGATCCCGCGCGGCGCGTGCGTCTCAATGTTGTCATTATTGTCATTGGGTCCCGCGGTGATATTCAGCCGTTCCTTCGCATTGGCAAGATCCTTAAAGAGGACTACGGACACCGCGTGCGGATAGCTACGCATCCAGCTTTCAAGCAGTTTATCCAGGATGATTCTGGATTGGAGTTCTTCTCCATTGGTGGAAATCCCTCTGAGCTCATGGCTTTTATGGTGAAGAATCCAGGGCTGATACCAAATCTGGAGACGGTGAAGGAAGGCGAGATCGGAAGGAGGAGAGCAGCCATGTACGAAATGTTTCAGGGCATGTGGCGAGCGTGTATAAATGCTACTGATGATGAAAATGACCATGCCAACTTGAAGATGAGTGAGTAATATAGATGATGGGGACAGCAAGTATACTAACAGCGGTGTAGTGGGGGACCGCCCTCCCTTCGTCTGCGATGCCATCATCGCCAACCCCCCTAGTTTTGCACCACCTCACATCGCCGAGCGACTTGGCGTTCCGCTACACATGATGTTCACGTAAGCCCTCCCATTCTATCTTGCTTCACCCTCTCGCTGAAATATATCCGCTGACACTGCCCAAGTTTCCCCTACACACCTACCGTCCAATTCCCCCACCCGCTAGCCAATATCCAAAATAGCAATGTCGATACCAAGTACACCAACTTCATGAGCTACCCGCTCGTAGAGATGATGACTTGGCAGGGACTTGGTGATTTGATCAATCGTTTTAGGAGCAAGACGCTGCACTTGGATGAAGTGAGCACCCTCTGGGCACCGGGGCAGCTATTTCGGATGAAGGTGCCTTATACATACATGGTACGTTCAGTTCGAGCGCCGCAGTGGCCAAGTTAACCTAGAGACAGTGGTCACCCGGTCTCGTCCCCAAACCGAAGGACTGGGGACCCGAGATAGATATAGCAGGCTTCGTCTTCTTGGACTTGGCGTCTTCCTTCAAACCGCCTGAAGATCTACAAAAGTTCCTTAACGCGGGTGAGCCGCCAGTGTATATCGGCTTTGGATCCATCGTCGTTGACGATCCAGACGAGTTCACCAAACTCATTTTCAAGGCCGTCGAAATAGCCGGCGTCCGCGCCTTAGTATCGAAAGGATGGGGCGGTTTTGGCAGTAATTCGACAGCACCGGACAACATCTTCATGTTAGAGAATACACCACACGACTGGTTATTTCCCAAGGTGTCTGCGGTGGTACATCACGGCGGGGCTGGCACTACCGCCATCGGCCTCAAATGCGGCAAACCGACTATGATCGTGCCGTTTTTCGGTGATCAGCCTTTCTGGGGTGCTATGGTGTCCAAAGCGAAAGCTGGAGCACATGAATGCATCCCCTACAAACAGCTCACTGCTGAGCGTTTGGCTGAGGGCATAAAGCAATGTCTTACAGATGAGGCGAAACAGAACGTTCAAGAGATTGCGGACAGTATCGCCAAGGAAGGTGACGGCGCGCTCAATGCCGTGCGCTCGTTTCATCGCAGCTTACCGCTAAGAGAGGGCGGAACGATGCGCTGCTCACTTTTGCCTAATCGCGCTGCTGCTTGGCGGTTGAAGAATACCAGCGTAACTTTGAGTCCGATAGCAGCGGAGTTGCTGGTCGAATGGAAGAAGGTGAAATGGAATGAACTTCGCCTCTTGCGACAATATGAATGGAATGACTTTGGTGGCCCTGGTGAGCCAATTACGGGCATCTGGGGCGCAATTGTAGATACGGTTGGGGAGGTAGCCACGGGGATGGGAGGCGTACCCTACAACATGGCAAAGAGCGTCAAGAAGAGGGAAAAGTACTACGAGAAGAAGTACAAAGTTCACAAACGCCAAAAACAGAAAGAACACCAAAAAGCCACCCTTGACCGCGCGAACAAGGAGCATGAAGCAGAAATGAAGACTGGCGAATCGACCAACAGTCACACGAACGATGCATCGACAAGCAGGAGACCCACGCCTGGCGAGAGGCAGGAATCCGCATTATCGAATATCACAGAACCAGACGACATCCTCGCTATCGAATTCGCAAGAGAAGCCGAACACGGCCTCCGTCAAACAGCCAGTGCTATCGTCCGCTTTCCCTTGCGCGTCAACCTCGCTCTCGCCCAGGGCTTCCATAATGCGCCACGTCTATATGGAGACACCACCGTAAGACACGTTTCAAGAATCACAGGCGTGCACTCGGGTCTCCGCGCCGGTCGCAACGAGTTTGTCTACGGGATACGCGACGGCGTGTCAGGTCTGTGGACGCAGCCCATTCGTGGCGCAAAGACCGGGGGCATCATGGGTTTCGCGCAAGGCTTCGGTATCGGCCTCGGTGGCTTCGTGCTCAAGGATATATGCGCCATCATCGGTCCGGGCGCCTTCTTCCTCAAGGGCTGCGACGAGGAATACCTCAAGAAGTACCAGCCCACACACCTCATCCGCCGAGCACGGATTCTCCAAGGAAGACAAGAAGTAGCCGAGCTGGCGTACGCCGCGGATCGCGCAGCCAACTCGGGGGCTTGCGAGGCGTCTGCCGAGGATCGAAAAGCGCAGAAGGCGAAGAGGTGGGAGACTGAGAAGCAAGTCAGCACCGCGTGGAAAGTAGTGCAGCCTCGCGTCAAGGAAGAAAAGAAGTATATGCGTTCTGGTGTTCGGGCTGCGCTGCTGGGACAACCGAAGTTCAAGGATGGCGCGCCGGTGCCGCTCAAGGATACGAGGCCTTGTGTAGATACGAGGCATGTTGAAGAGCCCGACCAGTCGGGTCCGAAGAAAGCTAAGTCGGTGCCTGTCGAGCAGGTGGCGGCTGCGAACAATGTCCCAAGGAGTGGAACCGCGCCTGTTAGGGCGGAGGAGTGGAAGGAGAAGGGCCCGAGGAAGAAGAGGTGGAGGTTTGATTCGCCGCATGAGCATGAGAAGTGGGAGGCGAAGGATGAGGCGCTGGGTAGACATGTGTCGAACGGTGGCGGTGAAAGCGGGTTCGTGGGGGGGAGTGTGGATGCGAATGCGAATGCGAATGGGGATGTAAAGGTGAGGTAAGGTGTGTGAGCATGAGCATGAGCATTTCTTTTGAGCGTTTCGCGAGGCATATAGCGCGGTGTGGCGCGGCGTTTGTATAGTTGGATATGGATGCGGGTGCGGATGTGTATATGATACCCTGGGCTTGATTTTGTTCTTGAATGGAATTCTTGTTCTTTCTTGGAAATGAGTTTGTATGCGCCGTGTATCTGGATTGCAGTACATTTAATCAGTGATGCGAGACATCGGGTCTCTAAGTTGCCCTGTGGAAAGTGGGAGTATGCAGGATAGGACCGGTGAGAATGAAAAGGGAAGTGAGCATGAGTGTGAAGATGTGCATGTGAGAACTTGTATCATAGAGAGGCCGGTATGTAAGTACCAGAGTGAAGCAGGGCAGCTAATCCAGTGCGTCGATCGAGACCAGCAGATAGTTTTGCGTTCACAAAAAGTGCGATTGAAAGCATGCTTGTACATCATTTCTCGACGGCGTAGATAACGGGACGCGTATGGGCCATTGATTATTCGTTTCATGGTAGCCAGTGCGTATCGTCCTTGGTAGTTACGTTTTCTGCCTGTCTGGCTTGAAGATTTGTTGGTACGTGGTCATTGTGATGCCAAAGGGGAAAGCGAGGCACTGGGCTTGTCCGTTTGTTGGTGTGCAGGTTAAGTATGTGCTTTTGGTGCGTTGGGTTGGGTTACGGGGTGAATGAGTAGGTTTCCTTCTTGTAAATTAGGTTGATGCTACTATTTTTCGCGTTGTGGATTGTTTGGGGATGGTCCTTGGATTCGTCATGTTTCTGTGAACATTGTTCTAGGCTCTTTCTATGTGGGTTTGAGGTATTGTGGGTTCCGCAGGTGGCATTTGTGATGTTTGTGATGCTTTTCTTTTGTGGTATTTGTATAGATATGAGACTTTTATAATTGGGAGAGTATGTATCATGGCTTTTCTGCTGGACTTCGTTGGATCTTTGTCAGTTTTTGATTTTCTCCGGCGCTGAAGTGGGTGCGCCTTGTGTCCGAGTAACTACCATCCTGATCCTCTTACGGTTGTTGTCACTGCTAGTCATCGAACAGTTTTTGAATTCTCTCTTGAGCTCACTCTTATGTGCTCCCGATTTTCTTTCTCGCGATGTTCTTCACTGCCATGGGTATCCTTCTTTCGGTTGGTGCAACGCGTTATAGGCGCAGAACTACAAGCGTGATGGTTACGACGCAATCATTGTACCCCATTGAGACCCCTGACAGTATTAGAGAGGATGTTCAACCTTCAAAAATAATATCGTCATCATGTATCTAGGGTGATGTCTTGACCAAAACCCGGCAAACATGTATCATTTTCCTTTGTCATCGACAGACACGTCTCCCTCAGTATCAGATTCGATATATACGATCTAATATATATATTGAGTTGTATATGTGTCACTATGAGGGGTTTTAATAGCTAAAAGGTTTGACAATAAAGGGGAGTGTTTTGCCCATGCACTCAGGAACCTTGAGGGCGACAAAGGGTGGCCTGAGGGGCTAGACCAGAAAGGATTAGCGCCCAACTAGCCGAGCAAGCGCGGCGACCCAAACCAAGAAAATTGACAATGAAAATGCCTGCAGCTCATATGAAAGAACCAGTTCAACGAACAGCTGGCCAAACGATTTAATTGCAGAGGGGCTATAGATCTACTTAGAGACTTAATACTATATAATTAATACAACTAGTATCTGTTTTCGTCTCATAGCCTATAAAAAGTGTCTAAAAAAGCCATGTGTCCGTACGTGCGTACGTACGGTGTCTCACCACTGTTTTAGAGTCAACTGCTAGCCCCCTAGCCCCCTAGCCCCAGGCCACAAAGTATATAGATCTGCCTCTCCTCTGTACCCTAGAGCTCAGGGAGTCAAATACAATCAGATCAGATACAGTCCTTTGCCTCCGCCCCCGTACCTACCAACACCATGGCTATTTTTTACAAAGTGAAGTGAACCCACAAAGTGAAAACCGCCACCACTACCACCTATAAGTTGTCTGGCCCCCTCAATCATCAATCGAAACAAACTTTTCACTTACTCTTCTCCACCAACCTGAGACGTAGTGTGAGAACACAAGCTGCATCTACGAGTAAGTCGCGCATCCGCTCCCACTCACTCAGCTGTACTCGTGAACCTCTTGCCGCTACCATGTCACCGACACCAAACAATGCTCTTCAAGTGACGTCGAACAATGCTCCAGCGGCGCAACACCATCTGGCCACGCCCTCTTTCTCTGGTGAGCCAAATGTTAAGTATGAACAGAAGATTTCCACCCTATGCCCAACTAACATTAAGCCTGAAACCGTTGTTGGATCTCCCATCCTTCAACCTCTCCAGCTCTACCATGATATGACTATACCACCACACAGCTCGCTGTGCTTTTACTCTGCTGTCAGCATCATGGTCAATAACGGAGTAGTCGTTCCCGCTCAAAAACCCATCGTTATGCAAGCTCTGAACCAAAGCATCAGCCTGCATCCGTTTTTCAGCCTGACTGCCGGGTTCGCGAGGGGGTGGGCCCATTTACCGGATGAACTCAAACTGCGGATTCTTGAGTTCAACCTCGTGACGCCGTTCGCTGGGATGTGGTTAGAGAAATATTCAGCACAAGACAACATATTGCATTACCTGCGGATGACACCGGAGATAGCCACCCTGGCTTGCCAGACTTTCTACAGTAAAAATTCTTTTCGGCTTACAGTACAAACGAACCGCTTCGATATACTCACGTTCTCGTATCCACAGCTGAGCGTCAATCACATGGTACGAAAGGTGAGTTTCTACCTGAACCTAATGCAAGGTGACATACCCAGGTTGTGGCTGTTCCTCGAAAAGCTAGCTTTGGGCAAGTACGGCTTTGCGAACTTACAACACATCGAGATCACTATCATGACTTGGATCGACTCTAAGCTATACTTGCCGGACCTGGGGATGTTCAAACCTATTCGATTCAAGTGCAACGGCAATCTATTCTTGGGGTGGATGGGCGAATGGACGACTTCGAAGCAGCTTCCTATCTTCGAGCAAGAGCTTATGAAGCTCTTGATTTTCAACGCCTAAACTACGGTGCTTGGAAAGCGGCCTCGAGATGCGCTAGCTGAGAAGCTGAAAACGCCCGACGCAATCAAACCGGTCGACTGTTCTCTCGATGAGCTATACAACACCGAACCAGCGAGACGTTTATGTTGTCTTCAATACCACGAATATCTCGGTACTGTTGTGTGTGCAGAAACGCAACATAATACATCTTCCAAATTACTTCCGATAAGATATTGGTGGTTGTTTGTGAATTTCTTTGCTGCTTTTTTGGATTTGGATGGGTGGTGGGGTTCACAATATCGGACGGCTGTCACTGTGCATTGATTCTTGTATGTTATGAAATTGGATGCTTTCTTTGTCTCCAGGTTGATAGGGACCGGAATCATACGCCATGCTCGATTCATACGAATTTCAACTGTGTAAGTCTTATCAACATGTAGTCAGGAAACCCAGGAAGCTTCCAATGCCTTTTTCAAGAAACTGCAAATCAGCTCGTTAGGGCAAAGAGCGGTATTTATGTAAAGTAGTGTCTCGACTTACGCTTTGGTAGAAGATTAATTTGTATCGTTAAAAATCGGGACAACCCCACAACTTGACCATCACAGATAAGCACATAACAGCATTGAACTTTTGCGGATGAATAACATTACAGCGTTAGCGCGTTGCTATTCCTATGTTTTTGCTGTAGGTACATGAAAACAGCATGCGCCATCCTATGAATCCATCCATTGCCTGTCATGCCATTTTATCATCCCACAGGAAACGAAAACCTACATCACACATCTCGAATGGTCACGTGAAAACACTCCTGTAACCTGGCCAAAACCGAGAGACCAAACACAAAATGCTCAAGAACATAGACCCATCTAACCCTGCTGTCTCCTCCGCTTGCCGACCTGAGCCGAGAAACCTGTCTTGATGGCCGACACGGATCGTCGCGAACCGCACGAGTTACACGTGACGAAGTACAGACGGTTCTCTCCCTTAGTAAGGTCCGAGTCGGGAGATCGGCACGTCTTGCAGGACACGTATTCGACAATGTAACGACGGAGAACGTTTTCGATTTGCTTCTGCTGGAAGCGACCCTTGATGACGAGGCGGCGGGAACCATCAACGGAACCGGAGGTACCCAATTCGGCGAACAAGAATTGCGTGACTACGTAGATTGTTAGCTGATGTTCCGTCAAGGGAACGGGAGTACGTACCGTGCTCGTCTGTTCGTTTCATACGCTTGCAAATTTCGCTGATGTTGGCAAAAATGGTCTTCTTGTTGCCTTCACGCAGACACTGGGGCGGCGGGATCTTGTAGCTCTTGGAACCGGACGACGCAAGGTCGGGGTGCTGCGAGTGCAGCAGCGTGAAAAAGCGGTTGAGCAGCATGTTGTACGGGATCTCCTTCGTCTGGTCGTGGCCCCAGATGCCTGTGCCCTTCATCATGTCGCCCTCCTCAATCTCTTCTTCGACAGGTGCCTCCTTGTCCTCCTTGTCGTCGCCAACCTTGGCCGCGAGCTGTGCCTCGAAGTCGTCTGTGTCCTTGGGCTTCTTGCTCTTCTTCTTCTTCTTAAGGCCAGAGAGTACGTCTTCGGCATCATCACCTTCGGCTTTGGGCTTCTTGGATTTCTTCTTCTTTGCGAGGCCGGCGAACATGTCGGTTACTTCGTCGACTTCCTTGTCCTCGCCTGTGCTCTGTGCGTCAGCGCCAATATTCGCGAATGCGTGGGCTTGCGGAGCCGCACTCAGAGTGGACGAACCCGCTGCGTGCGACGCTGCACTGTCTTTGTTACCGCTCATGGCGGCGGATTCTGTGACTTGACCGTCGCTGTCAACGATGGTGGTGTTGTCTTCAAAAGCGACGGATTTGCGGGGTTTCCGCTCGGCGGCGTCTACCTGTGGATGATTGTTAGATGCTTTCCGAGGACTCCTATCATTTGAAGCAGGTATAAGGCGTGATCTCGGTGCGGACGACGTGGTGTTGGAGATTGCGAAATGTGAAGGGGAGATTTCGCGCGTGCGCGGGGCAGTTTTGTGACGTACATCAGCCATGATTGCGGCGCCTGGAATGATTGCAGCAGGGAAAGCTGGCGTATATCCTGTTCTTGTGGTAAAATGTTCGTGTGCAGCGGTGCCAAAGGTCGTGGTGTATTGAAGCCTCCGCCCTCGAGGTGGGGATGCTTTTTGCCGCACCTCGACGGTGGTCGGAGTCATAGTTACCTAAGCCTTGACTCAGGCGCCCTCCGCCCGCTGATTGGTTGCAGCCAACCGACGCGATGCGACCGCAACGCAGCCGAGAAGCCGCCCGCAACTTCCATCTCCAGCAACGACAACACCCCTGCCAATGCTTACACGATAGCCCGACTCGACCTTTGCAACCCTCGCCATGTCATTGTCCAATAGCCAGAGCTTCTTCGAGCCGCCGCCAAGCGATTCCGACGCCGATGAGGTCAACTCGCTGCCTTCCTCTTCCACCGGTTCCACGGTCGACGATGACGAATATGTTTCAGATGCGGAGCGGGAGTGGAGGGAGTCATTACAACAGATTGAACTGTTGCTGACTATGGTGCTGGTACCCTACGTGGGCAAATACTTTGGGCGGAAGTGTGCATACTGGGGTGAGTGGATTGAATCAGGAAACAGAAGAGGAACGAACGTCTGGTCCACTTCTTTATAGGCCGGAGAAAGATGGATGTGTCAATTCACAGCGGCTGACAATATAAATAGGCTGGGCAAAGTTCATGGAGTGGAAATACCCCGTCGAGATCGTCGTTACGAGTCCGAAAGCATTCAAGACTGCTGGTGCCGTGGAGGCAGCAGCATCGATATGATATCCACAATGCTGGAATGTCAAAGGACATCACACAGCAATGGCGTTATGGCGTACGAAAGATTCCATTTGACACCGAGGCTCGCGCCAAGCAATCTGCCCATATCCAACATGTACATAAACAAGTCAATCTCATTCCGAACCCGCATCGATCACCTCACAAGATTTGATTTTCCCTCGGCCCTGTGATATGAATTCTTCCATACTTGTCCTCAGTCACAGAAGAACCTTTCATCACAGTATAGTACTCGTGTCGTGATTTCCGATCGATACCACCATGCGCACCGTGCAAACACTCCATCTCTACCCTCTTCGCACTCTTCGGTTTACCCTCCTTGATCCTTAACTTTTCGAAATACACATACGCGCCATAGAAGACGGACGATGTGTTGCCAGCGTAGGGACCCTTCTTGGATCGGAAAGCGCCAAGCTGGCTGGACTGCACACGGCGCTCAGGATGCAATTGCGCCTTGACATTGCGTAGAAAAGAGGCTTGTGTAACGTTCGGAAGCTTGAGATGAGCATTTATCTTGCGTCGAACTTCGTCGCATGTATCTACATCTCTCTATCAGCGAACCGAGGATCGACTGAGTATCACACAGCGCATGCTCACCGAATACAAGCACCTTCTCCTCCATCTCACCATTTAGCACGATACCCTCAACACTCGGCACGTTGGAGCGTCCTCCAGAAGTTCCGGTATCGGTCTCCGTTCTTCGCTTCCTACGTGTCTTGATTCCCCTCATCTCTCTTTTCTTGAAGAATGCCCATGCGGAATAATACACAGAACTTCCAAAGCCCTTGTCCGGTCCATTTTGGCCCATGAAGCGTGAGTATGCATTCCCGGTGACATTGATGGCGTCTTGGAATTCGCCGACCTTCATCTCGCCAGAGTCAATGAGGGCCCGGATCTTGCGGCTAGGTGCAAGTTAGCAGAACTGCAGCGGATGCGTGATACATGGGTTAGTCAAAGCCAATACCGAACAACGTCGCAGTTCTCCGTCATGGGTACATTCTCGAGCTCCACATCTAACATCTCGTCGTCCATGCCGAGATACTGGTCTGCTATGCGCCTTCCAACGGTCGTCATTTTGCTTTGCCTTCCAAATTATATTGTATTTATATATATATCGATGATGTATGAAGATAAGGAGTGCTGTCAAGTTATGGACGTTGGGTGTTGAGTGGGCCATGACGCCATGAGACGCGCTTGGCTCGTTGGTGCACTGTGCGGGGAAGACCGCGAAGTCAGGTGCGGGGGTTAGCGCGCTTTTTGACCCTCTTCTCGTACGTTTCTCGTGACAACTATTTCTTAGTATGTTGACAGGGTAACCGAATTCATACGTGCTTCAGCTCATAGAGGTCTCGCTCGATTATTGCATTACATAAGCTTCGCATGTTCCGCCTCGGTCTGCTTGCGTCGTGGTTCCCTCGCGTGGCGTAGCACATGGACGATTTATTTAATTGTGAAAGTACTAGCAACGCGAGGACCCTCGACTCTAAGTCAAGGAATCATAAAAATACATATCCCATCTTCAAAACTCACATAGGTTAGTCAGACAGGTTAGTCACCTTTCACATCCGTACGGCGTAGCCTCACTCATGTTGCTATTAAGGATCAGAAATCCTAGGTTGGTGTATCGGGAATGAATTTCTTCGGACCGAGTGATGAGACAGAATATTTTGGAACGGTGGACCCACGAGTGATAGTCAGATACCTAAACGAGCCCGAACTGCCTTCCGAAATCAACTACCCATATGGCGAACGTTCGATAAGTCTATACAAACCTGTACTGCTTAAGCCAAACACGCGAGTGACTCTCGTAAATTCTTACGGCATCTTCATCGACACACTCCTCACACCCGCACAAACACCGATCACCATACCGACCAGCATGCCGACTAGTCTTGTGCTGGCAGAACCACTCACCCCGGCTTTTTCTCGCGGATGGGCTCGGCTACCAGAGGAATTGAGGATACACATTGTATCTCTCAGTCTGCCTTCAAACAAAACAATCTTTAAGTGGGGCTGGATAGAGCGGGGCGAAGAGCTTACTTGGGAAGATACTCTCCTACATTTCCTGCGTACCACGCCCGACATCAGTATTCTAGCGAAGCAAGCATACTACTCGAACAACACTTTTCGTGTGGGATTCTCAGAGTGGAATATTGACTTTGATTATCCGCGGCCCTCTGTGAATCAATATATACGGCGACTGATTTTGGATATTCATTACATGGACCAGGCCGGGATGTCAAAGATAGCGAATTTAGCACGCGGAAAATACGGTTTCCCAAGGCTTCGACAAATACACCTCAACTTTGATTTGTTTTCTGATGTGTTTTTCGAAAGACCACTTTCTTTCTACCGTCAGGATCTAGCGGGATTCACGGGCGATGGTCAGATTCGATTTGCTTGCGCGGGCAAGATAAGTGTTGAAGATAATCTGAAACACGGTACTGCGGGAATGCTAGAAGAGATGATCACGTTTCAGGAAGCCATGTAGGATCCTGTCGGTCGTGTCTAGCAAGTGTATCGGACGGAAGGCTTTCGAAGCAATGGAGACAAAGCTTGGTCTCTCAGTTCACAGCTTACTCTCGGGACTCCTTGGTCTGAGGCTTCTGGGCTCGGACAAGCAAGCGAGGTATATTAGACACAGGGAAGGATACTTCACACACTCATTTTATGTCAGACGGCTACGAGCGGACCCCAAACAATATCGTTACTATCCCTGTATTCAAGGTACAATGACCACGTGGTGGATTCAAGGCAAGAGACACACATAGCTCTAGTTGTTCGATATATAATATCATAACAATATTCTCTATACTAACGTCCATCCCTGCGTGGCGAGACACCCT
>JACVRA010000646.1:0-22012 GCA_019828545.1 Paracamarosporium sp. OC-R06-R3 | reverse complement strand
GAATCCGTGCATTGGGTGCACGGACACGGTAGTCTAGCGTGCGAAAATCTCGGAAATTGCTAGGTAGCGGAACGATCTCAGGTATCGTCCGATCCGGAACGTGAAGGGTCCCTGCGCATGCAAGTCTGTAGTGAAGCTGTGAAAGATATTTGTCGTCGGTAACAGACGTTGGGGCCGACTTTACACCATAAGTAGGAAGCGCCATCCGCATCAAGCTAGTGCGAGGGGGCACAGCAAAGCCGGGCGTTGTACGTCCTTATAGCAAAATGCAGGCTTCCGGGAATATTCAGTGACCACTCTACGTCAACATCGTTAAGATGCCGCCGCCACAAGCGCCACCATCGAAGCTACGTTCTTCCTGCGATGCCTGCGCGACGGCAAAAGTCAAGTGCGACAAGAAACAGCCGACGTGTGATCGCTGCCGTCAGAACAACTTCAGCTGCGCATATAGCCCATCGCGCCGCCATGGGAAGCAGTCGTGGGCCAGCCGCGTTGCTCAGGCCAAGGCCCAGGCCCAGGCTCAATTTGATCCACGGCCGACACTCTCCCTTCTACCAGTGCCCGCTTACCCGTACAACGAACTCGACGGCGCCATGGAACTCGATAGCTTCGGCAGCTTTGGACTCGACGGCTTGGTGGACCTCGATATGTCTATGCCAACGCCCCCCATCACCAGTACCCTCCCTACATCAGCTTCTTTGACTGCGCCGCCACCTTTAACTTCGTCTGCCACCTCACCCACTACGCATGGAAGCGCCACCTCGCCCGCACGCTTTCAGCCCGGCCTCCACGACTGCGAAGCCAAGGCACTGACTACGCTGCAGTCGCTGCATTACTGCACCATGTTCCACTCCGAGTTGCCTGGAGTGCTCAAACAGGCGGGTGCCCCCGTCCAAAAGCCCTCGAGCAGTTTGTTGCCGCTCGATAAAATCCTCTTATTCAACCGTCTCGCAATTGTTACTGTCAAAGACCTTCTTAGCTGCCCCTGTGCTCAGCGGCCGCAAGTTGTGTATCTGTACATGGCTATTTTTTCAAAATCACTTGAATGGTATCGTTACGCCATGTCCCCCCAGCACCACTTCGCTTGCCCTTCCGTCAACGTCCCCACTCCAGCCGACGGCGACAGTAGCTCTTCTACTACCGCCAGCGTGTCCGAAGCACCGCCAACACGTGGTGTGAAAGCAGCTTCCATTCAGATTGGTGACTTCCAACTGGAGGACGAAGACCAACGTGCTTTAATGCGCAACGTGTTGGCGCGCGAAGTTAGGAAGTTGGGTGCCGTCCTCGACGAGTTACAGGCCCGCATCGAGCACACTATGCAGCATGACCAAGCTGATCATCAGTCCGCAGCAGTTCAGTCTGACTTTGGGATACCGCAGTTGCGCACCGAGGTGCGAAATACTATGAAACAGATTAAGGACTCTGGCGGCACAGGTTGGCCTTAAACATGGAATTACGCGAATTCTCATCTAGCCCGAGAAAATTAAACGACCATTCTCATCTTTAGCTGGTCACCCTTCACGATAGCCTCCCGCTTACTCTCCAGCTCCTCCACATCCCAGTTTGCGCTTAGATATCTTCCGCTCAGCCAATCTCTACGTTCGCGCACTAGCCACACAAGGAACGCTCCGCAAAGCCCGACGTCATCCACTGCCATTGGCCGACCCCCTTCTGGCTGGCCAATGGGAGGTGGCATAGTGGCTACAATTCCTGGGTGCACTGCAAATGCCAGCAAGCCCTGCCCTTCGTACAACTGCGCTACAGCCTCAGTAAGGCGATTTGTGGCTAACTGCGACAAGTTGTAACCCAAAGCCCCCATACCTCCGAAGTGTGACATAGCACTCGTTACATTAACCACCGTTTTAGCACCGTCGTTTGCCAGGAGCAGCGGGAGTAAGGCTTTGGTGGTTGCGAATTTACCCACAAGGTTAACGTTCATGGGCTCCGATATCTGGTCGACTTGCATGGCTGCAAGGTCCTTCTCAAAGGCAGAGGGATGCGAGCTGACAATAGCCGCGTTGTTGACTAGAACATCGAGCCGTCCGCTATGCTCGGTTCTGACCACCTGTGCAATTCGCTCGGCCGTCGAGGCGTCCGCCAGATCGGTGGCAAGAATGGTCACTTTAGCTGTGGGCGATATCTCCTCAATCTCTTTCTTGGTAGACCGGAGCGCTTCGCCAACATGTGTTCCAGTCAATATCAGCCCAGTCGCGCCGGCCCTCGCGAACGCTTTAGCCGTGGCGGCACCGATATTGCGACTTCCACCAGTAATAACAACAATAAATGGCGATGGCAACTTTAGACTAGTGAGAAAGTCCGAAGGTGTAGTGTGTAGTGTCTGCGTAAACGTAAGCCCGGTCCAAGGAGGCAGCGACGGCATGTTGCAAGTATACTTTTCGAATGGGGATACAGTACTCCTGGTTCTTCCAGATATTGATATTTTGCTACTTCCGGAAAGCGAAACTGACGTCCTGTGACGCTGACCGCTGTATGTTCGCCTATTGGCTCCTTCGCTGACCGACATATCACGTGACGTTTGTTCAGCCCTACGTCCTAACCGCCGAGTACCGGCCCGGAGAGCGCAGACGCGTAGTATGTACCTCATAAAGGTCAAGATGCACATTTTTTGTAAACTCATCTTCCAATTTGTCTGCGCCTGGCTTGTTCCATCATGGACAACGCTGCCTCAGAAAGCTTATCGCCCCAAGAACAGCATTCCGCCTTGAAAACACCAAAAGTCGTACTGGACACAGAAACTACGGAGCCCCAGAGTAAAGATGTAGTGCCTACCACCAACCTACAGTTCTGCGCCATTTTAGTGGCACTAGTTTTCTCAATATTCACTGTCGCACTAGACGGCACGATTATCGTAACAGCTATACCACGCATCACTGACGACTATCAAGCACTGAATGATGTGGGCTGGTATGGTTCTGCTTTTACTCTACCATCGGCAGCCTTGGTTCCCCTTTTCGGAAAGCTTTACGCCTTGTTCTCTACCAAATGGACATTCCTTACAGCTCTCGTCATCTTCGAGATCGGCTCACTTGTATGCGCTGTAGCCCCGTCATCGGTGGTCTTTGTTGTAGGTCGGGCCATTTCTGGAGCAGGTTCCGCAGGTATTTTCAATGGCGCACTGGTCACTATTTCCATGATTACACCCTTGGCAAAACGGCCTGCGTATCAAAGTATTATTGGAGGGATTTACGCCGTAGCGACTATTACTGCTCCTCTGATTGGAGGTGCATTCACTGATTATGTCTCTTGGCGATGTATGGCAAACTGCAATGCCACTTGAAAGTGTTTTACCATCTGACCATTGTACAGGGTGCTTTTACATCAACCTTCCTATCGGCGCTGTGGCGGCAGCACTATTGGTCGTGGTTCTCCACCTCCCGCATCCTCCACACCAGCACAAAACCTTCACACAGCTTTTTTGGAGCCTCGATTTACTCGGCCAGCTTCTTTTCCTCCCTAGTATTGTCTGTCTCTTGACCGCTCTGCAGTTAGCGGGCACCAGCTTTGCATGGTCGTCAGGTCGCATCATCGCACTCATGGTAGTCTTTGGCATCCTCTTCGTTGCGTTCATCGTCACAGAGCTCAAGATGGGCGACCCGGCGACGTTGCCTTTCCGATTAGCTACGCAACGCAACGTCGCAGCAGCGTCCTTGTTTGGGTTCTTCAACTACGCTCAATTCTTCATCCTCATTTATTTTCTACCGCTCTACTTCCAAGCCGTCAAAGGCGTATCCGCTAAACAATCTGGGATTGACATCATCCCGCTCATTATGGCCAACAACATCGCATCCCTTCTGTCAGGGTTCCTAACCACTTTCTTCGGGACGTATGTCCGGTATTTCTACGCCTGCTCGGTACTTGCATCCATCGGCGCCGGTCTCATTACCACACTACAACTAGAAACGTCTTCGTCTTCTTGGATAGGCTACCAGGTGCTATCTGGCTTCGGAACGGGCCTCGCACTGGCACTTCCTCAAGTCGCTGTGCAGCCGTCGCTAGCACCCTCCGACATTCCCATTGGCATTAGCATGGCCATCTTTAGCCAATTCTTTGGAGCAGCACTATTTGTCTCCGTCGGGAACAACATTGTCAACACAAAGTTCATTGAAGGCGTGCGTACCTTGCGCATCGTAAACTTCGATGCTACGATGATTGTTCAGGTGGGTGCCACGGAGCTGCGAAGGAAGGTACCGCCGGAGTACTTGGAGGGGGTTTTGGAGTCATATAATGAGGCGTTGAGATGGGCGTTCCGCCTTGGACTCATTATGGCGTGTTTGAGTGTATTTGCTGTGCTACCTTTGGAGTGGAAGAATCTAAAAAAGGTGGGACAAGAAGATGCTGCAGGCGGTGAAGGTTCTTGGCGTGAAGGGGGCCAGGAAGAGATCGAACGGAAGTACGTAGATGAAAAGAAACCAAAGTAGGCCTTATATTGGTTTCTGTAGTAGGATAGGGAAAGGCAGCGCTAATGATATCATTGGTCTATCATCTTCCGCGGATTTCATTGTACTGCGCAAGGCACTGCAACACGACGAAAAGCGACTCGATGACAATAGAGGCAATGACAGTACCCTTCAAGGTATGAGCAATGTATCTCCAATTACCATGTTGCAAACAATGGACAATTTGGCTGCGCTTCAGAATGATTGATGCGAAATAGACGTTTCCGGAACTTCGCAGTGAATAGATCACAAACATAGAGGTTGGCACCGCACAAAAAGCTGCACACTGCTCATTCCTCATCTTCCGCATCTATCATCAGCCTCTTCACTACCAGGGAGTTTGCACAGTCCGTTCTTCGCCTACAAGATGTTGGAAATTGACTAACAATCTGCCCCAGCGTTCACGCATCCCATCATATCCTGCCACGCTCCTGAAATTCCATCCCATCGCCTCGCTCCGCAGCTCGCCATCTATATGCAGCAGTGTATGCCTTAGGTTAAATTTTGTCTGCGCGTTTCCACCCCCAATCGTTTACAGCGATCGCTTTCCGTATGCCGCTCGCTACCCGTGTACTAATTGAAGCTCAATGTGCAATCTGTTGCCTAACTACAGTTACACACGTATTTCCGAACCTCTATTGCCCTTTAGACTTCGTTAGCGTTGTGCAGGAAATAAACTGTGTTTCCGATGGACCGTATTGGATCGTGAAAAGAGTCGGTCAGAGCATGCAGCCAACTAGCGAATCTATTGAATTAACATACCATCCGACCTGAACCATTTTGACAAAGTTGATGTCTTCCTGTAATGGGGAGCTTCAGTTACAGAGCTAAACATTTTTCTACTTGAGCTAGGTTAAAGTGTTTCCTTGCGTTTGCATCTTTTTCGAATATGATCGCCTTCTCGAGCGTCGAGTGGTTGATTCATTTGGATACGTGACGGCTGAATGTCCAAAGTAGGCAAAAATCTCCAAGATACGCAAGTATTAGGATGAGATGATAACCTTGATGTGGGAAATGATGAACGTCCAAAGACAAGAAAGTACTTGGTGTGCATTGTGTTCTATCACCCGGATCTAGAGCTGGCGTTCCCCGCACGCTAGGACAAAGTCAAGTCCGGCGCGCACGAAGAAAAATCCACCCTTCGCTCTCCTTCCGAGGCATAGTTTATCGGCCATAATGGTAAGAGGTCCACGTGCTATTACCCCAGTTTATCTCGCTTGGCAAAAGTTGGCAATGCGCTTATCGAAGTTACCCCTAGGATGAGAGCAGCAATTACTACCCTATCGCTTGTGAAACCTGTCGGAACAAAAAGTCAAAGGTGAGAAAGTTTAGCCACCAAATGCACACATTTACTGACAATTTCAAAGTGTAATCGTGATCTGTACGTGCTTCTTTTTTGCTGCGACTCAAAGAACGTTTCTAAATTCGGATAGGCCGATCTGCTCTCAATGTGCTGCATCAGGCTCAACTTGCTGGTATCCTCCGACTAACAAGAGGTAAGTAGGTTACGGTGTCTTTCTGATATGTACTAATGGTGATATTAGAGGAATCCCATCGGGCTATATCTCGTTTATCGAACAACGCCTTCTCGAAGCGGAATTCGTCATCTTCGAACTACTTGCCAGCATCTACGCCATCAACGCTCCGGTTGAGCAACACAAGCTATCATATCGAGAGCGCCAGATTCTATCCGAGCTCGCAAAGACACAATCCAAATCTCTGAAGTTAGATGAATGGAAGAGCTTTCCTTTGGCCACAGACGAGCAAAGACACGCTTGGTGGCTGAAGAAGCGGGATCTGATTATGAGTTCGGGCACAGACGATGCTACGCAGTACGACAGCCCTGCTCCGTCCGAGACACGACCGGATGCATCGCCTTTTCCCATGAATTTGAGTGATGTTCGGTCGATTCCGGCCATGCCATTACCACCAGATCAGATAACACAACAACCTAACGCTACGGCTGGTGTTTGGGAGTCAGATATAAACGCCCCATCCAGCTTTGATCAAGATTTATCAATTGAAGGTTCTAATACATCCGCAACATACCTGGCAACTGAGTTGTCGAATGCTACTTTGGCTGGGCCATCTAATAATTCTAGCCCATCAGGTTTTCGTGCTTCAAGTACTGATAGATGGAGGAAGTACTTCTGAAAAGAAACATTCAACGCTGTACACTGTGTCGATCTAACATCGTGAATTCCTGATCGATTGAGTGAGATCATGTGTGATGATGCTAGCCTGTTTAGGGAAGGCTAGTTGAATCGAGGCGGGGGCGTGAGCATTGACACTCGCATTGACTTTGTAGCTGTGATATTCCCTTGCTCAACCAACAACATCTGTCCTATATGTCGGCAGCCACAACAACCGGTAAGCGTCGCGCACGATATGACGAACCTGAAGATGTCGGTGTTGGTGAGAACGCGACAGAAGCAAGAAAGCGTAGAGCTTTCCTCCAGACCATGGGACAACAGCTTCGCGAGTTTGGTGCCCAGGGAACAAGCCCTCAAGACCACGCCCGCCATGCTTTTGATACAAGCCCTGCAGATAGACCAACTTCCCGAGCAGTTGAATCAACCACCGCTCCAATAAATGCTCAGCATGTTGCCACGCCGGAGAACGATGCCGCGCCCGGCGAGGACGATCAGCTTCCCGCAGGCGCTGCAAAGAGCGCAACGAAATGGCTCTGGAACGCGAACGAAGTGCGCACTGGTACAATTGGGAGAAATGGCCCCGCCTTAACTTTCGAGGATCTTCTGGATTGGAGCCAGAGCTATTTCGATCATTGGCATCCTGCCTTTCCGTTTGTGCACGCACCGTCCTTGTTGGATTACTTTCGTCAAATGGTAGGAGGAGGTGTAGCAATGGCAACCCAATCAGCCACGAACATTTTCCAAAACATCATACTCCGATCAGTCATGTCTATATCAATCTTCGATCGGCGTCAAATGAAAGTTTCAACCAAAACTTTACCGTCGACTCTTGTATTTCATTCCTTCAACGATGCTATTAGCAGCACCTTGACTGTCTTGACCGAAGAGAGTTCTATCTTATCGCTTCAGGCTCTAGTCAGCATCCAACTCTTCTTACTTACCATGCACCGATATAACGCTGCATCTCGCCTAGAAGGCTTAGCGGTGCGTATGGCGTTCCAGTTGGATCTGCACAGATGCCCAATGCACACGCACCCTAGGGCGGAAAAAATAATTGAATTGCGTAAACGCCTGTTCTGGTCTATTTTCTGTATTGACAGATATGTCTGTATTCGTCTGGGTAATCCGTTGGGAATGCGCTGTGACGATGTCGATGTATGCTACCCGCACTCTGAATGTCATGGTAATAATCGTGACGGAGAGGAAGAGGATGCAGGTAAATCATCACCATCTATAGATCTTCGATGCTAGGTTTTCTGATAATCTAGCAGGTCGAGATGACAGATTAGATCTGCTCGAGTTTCTTGCACGGCACGCTTATATCAGAGGTTCCATAATGGAGAATCGTAGCAGATCAGCTATCAGAGGTAGCCGCCACGACTTGAGCCAGGCTATGCATAGCGAGGCAGAACACGCGAAATGGTGGAACACAGTCGATGAGTACCTCTCGAACGATGAGCAAACACAGAATATTATCAAGACACACAAAGTAACCCTAATCATACTCCGGTTTGAATCGATCCTCGCATTACATCGATCAGTGCTCGCAGCATCGAAGAAAGACACAGTATATAACGCAGCGCTACAAAGATGCGTCACAGCCTCACGCTCTATTATCAACACCCTTCACAAAGCACTCCGAGGCTTCGGCGCCTTTGACGGCTCGCCTGGCGTACACGGGTATGAGAGCACTCCTCTTTTATGGCCGTCTTTTACTTGGGCTATCTGGATGAGCGCTTTCGTAATTATCCACGCCGCTACGGAAGATCAAGTGCCTCGCGACGTGGCATTGCGGCTTGCGGACCGGAGCATTGTAGTACTTCGAAACCTTGCTCTCCGAGGCACAAGTTGGCCTGAAGCTTGCATCGTCGCTATTGAAAACCTTAAAGCACGCCTAAATGGAATCTCTACCCGAAGCTCGACCGCAGGACCTCGATGCACTCCAGAAGGCGCAGGACTGAGCTCGTCAGTACTAGCAGGGTCTAACGTTCATCCTCTGCGCGTCCAAAATACGCTACCGGAATTCCTGAATTCAAGATCAGCTATAAACCACCGTATGTTCGGCCAAACTACATGGCAAGATACTGCTTCTGGCACTGCTGCGCCGCCACTCCCATCCGCTTTCTTTCAAGATCCACGTTTGACGACAGCATATCTAGATGACCTTGCCTCTGGAACACATAGGAATGTTCACTCAGATAATCTCTCACAAGGCATGAACGTGCAAGACAGGACGACACTGGCGAGCGCCCACTTGGGCGGTGCCGGCAATTTCCTCGGGATAGCGCAACAATCATCCGATAATCCGAGACCCAGCGACGATATCATGCAACTGTTCAGTGGCGAAGATATAGCTTCTTGGACAGGTGGCGACTTTCACCTGGGTGGGGAATGGTGACATCGAAAAACTCGTGTTGATTCATAATATTTTCTATGAGAGTCTTGGTACGAAATACATAATACCCAATGAGACAACTATAACCGTTGATTAACAGCCTAACTCGATTTCGGAACAATAGCCTTCCCCAAAGACGCTGCTTTGAATGCGCCGTGAATCTCCTGCTCAGCGCCATCAGGTAATGGCAACAACGCACTCCTGACAGTCGCATGCTCCAAAATTCCCCGTGCGACTAGACCGTGCTTTAATGCAACGGTTCCCTCCATGTGCGATCCTCGGTGATAGACGCTCTTGGTAACCGGAAGCAATCTATCGTGAATTGCTCTTGCGCGGGGATAGTCTCGTGCTTTTCCAGCTTCGATCATCTCCAACAGCGGCTCGGGAGCAATATTTCCGTACCCCACAAGCATTCCATCAACATCAAAGGCGGTGTGCAAAAGGTACTCATCGTGACAAGTCAAGATAGTCAAATCGGGGTTTTTAGCCTTGATAACGGGAATCTCAGTATCCCAACGACGCATATTGCGCACGCCGTTCTTCATCGCGATAACACCCGGCTGTGCAGCAATATCCAGAAGCGTTTGCAGCGAATAGGTAGCCTTCGTGTTATCAGGATATTGGAAAAGAATAAGTGGTAATCCGGACTTCTCATAAACCGTCTTGTATCTGTCTTGCGGCGCGCCAGGTTGGTATCCAAAACGGAGCCACCCGTGGCTGGGATACAACAATCCTGCTTGGGCGCCAGCAGCTTTTGCGCGTTGGGCCTCGAGCGCCGCAACTTCAGTGCCTTCTGTGGTGATACCGGCAATAATGGGAATCTTGTTGTCGACAGATTTGACGAACGCCTTGATTACGTCGACTTGTTCTTCCTGGGTGAGGAATGTGCCTTCACCGGCGTGTCCAAGGACTACTAGGCCTTTAACACCGGGAATGCTGCCTAGCCAGGAGCCTAGGCGCTGAATAGCGGCGTAGTCGATTGAGCCGTCTTTGGTGAAAGGTGTGACTGGAGCTGGGACGAGGCCCGCAAGATCGAGTTTTGGAGTTTGTTGGATTTCTGGTACGGAACCCATTTTGAAGGTGTTGATTATGCTTTGATTATAAGAATTGGTAAAAGCTGTTGAGGGATGTGATGGAACTTTTTGAGCTGGTGATAATCGATGTCGAAGGACTCAGCTTAGATTATATGCTTCATGAAGGCTCTGACTACCTGCATGTCGAATGCACGAGGAATGATAGTTTCATGCTCTAAAACCCCGCATTTGCCTGGTCCGAAGATCTGTAGTTGGGGGGAAGCCCCTTCGGACAATCTCAAGTCCAGGCGAGACCCATCTCTTTGGGACGAAGTACCAATCACAAATCTACACGATTGAATACCATAGGTTGGAGGAAGTATGCTCCTAATCCTGACCATGCCACCTAGGACAAGATTTACCGGACTTGACTTTGTCCGCCTAGCGCGGCTAAAAGTGGAGCAACTAGGGTGCTGGGTTTGATCACGCATACCGGCATACTCCAAAACCCAGTCGAGTCAAGGATCGCTCCTGTCGTTCGTGTCGTTCGTGTCGTTCGTTCTACTCCACATTCAACAACCCGCACTTCATGTGGCTTGGCCATCTGGGGTCTGGAGAAAGTCCGGGGTCTCCTTAGGTAATGGATGTTCTGGGAAACGTTAATCCAGCCTGAGTATATAGCACCAGTCCTGGACTTGAGTTGTGGATTCGTTACCCCTGTCATACATTGTCCTTCGAACCTCACATCTCTCATCATGGCCGTTACGGTACTGCCTTCTGATATGGAGAAGAACTCGTCGCTGCAGGTGGACGATGTCGCAACGTCCGAGAAGGACTTGAAGACCGAGGCACCTACAACGGCTGGCGACTATAGTGGTGCAGTCGCAAAGACTGATCCTGCGGAGATTGCTCTGGTCCGCAAGCTCGACTATCGAATTATGCCAGCTCTGTTCTGTTTGTATTTTCTGTGAGTTTACGACGTGTTCTATCGCTCAAGGAAGTTTTCTGAGCCCGTTGCTGATACGTTCTAGGAACAAGTTGGACCAGAACGCTATCGCCAACGCAAGGCTGAATGGTTTGGAGAAGGACTTGGGTCTCAAGGGCTCGCAGTACAACACATGCATGTAAGCACTTGAATTCATCAAGCAATTAGACTGCAAAAGTTGACTCTGCGTTTCCTCTGCTAGATCCATCCTTTATGTTGGATACTTGTTCGCCCAGATTCCGTCAAACATGATTATGTCGTCTAAGAAAGTGCGCCCGTCGCTCTATATGGCTTGCTGTGCTATCGTTTGGGGCTGCGTGGCAAGTTTGACAACACTGGTGAAGAATTACGTTGGATTGGTTCTGGTCCGATTTTTCCTCGGTTTCGTGGAAGCGCCTTTCTATCCAGGTGCTTTATACATCTTGTCTTTGTTCTATACACGCAAGGAAATCGCGACGCGCGTGTCGATTCTGTATGCGGGTAACATCTTCGCCGTCTCTTTCGCTGGGCTTATTGCTGCGGCTACGTTTTCAACGTTGGACAACAAATATGGAATGCACGGGTGGCAGTGGTGCGTATGCGCTGGTGTTTCGCATGTGGACAGGGCTAATTATTCCATTCAATTCTAGGCTTTTCATCATCGAAGGTGTAGTCACGATTGGCGTGGCGATCATTTGTATCTTTTTGCTTCCGGATGAACCTCTCACTACGAGGTGGCTGACGCCGGCGCAACGTCAGCTCGCACACGACCGAATTCGAAGAGATACAGTGGGATTAGAACAGAGCAAGGGAGTACGCGCCGGTTTCGTACAAGCTCTTCGCGATCCTAGACTTTATGTGCTAGTTTTCATGCAAAACATGCATTTGAACGCTACATCTTTCAATCAGGTATGTTGCAGATAGAGGATAACCTACCCTAGTCCTAACGCATTTAATAGTTTTTCCCTACAGTAGTATCATCTCTCGGGTTCAATACAACCATTACTCTTGTACTTACTGCACCCCCGTCGCTTGTTGCGGGTGTAGTGGGTATTGCTGTTGGTATCTCGTCTGGTAAATTCAACGATCGCACGTGGCACATTACAGTCATGATGTGCCTTGCAATGATAGGCTTTATTATTAGCGCGGTGACGCTCAACGTAGCTGCACGTTATATATCGTGCTTCCTATTCGCCTCAGGTAGGTCTACTCTCTACTTTACAGATCTCAACTAATTCACTGTTGTAGGCGTATACTCTGTCAACTCTGTAATCCTTGGCTGGGTCTCGGGGACGCTAGGCCAGACGCCAGAGAAGAAAGCCGTGTCGCTTTCTATCGTCAACGTCGCGTCTATGGCAAGCTTTATCTACACACCCTACCTATATCCAAAGAGCGACGGGCCCAAATATATGATAGCAATGAGTAGCAATGCTTCCTTTGCATTTGCTTGTATCGCATCGGCTTGGGCATTGCGGACTTGGCTTGTGGTGCAGAACCGGAGGCTAAAACGGACCGGCGGCAATATATTCTATGCCTATTGAGGATACAGAGTATTCCGTAATGAATAGCCGACAGTAGCTGCACGAAAGTCGCATATTTTAAGCTTTAAAATACAATTTTCATTCAGGAATAAGCCAATCGAGCCAAGCGCTGTTGATTCATCCTTACTTGCCTCCATACCCTTATATACAAGATATAGACAGTATTGACGATCGGGCTACGATAAAATGTATTTTCAAACTAATACAATGGCGGTAGTTTGTGTAGACATGGATGGATAGTCCTTTTCTTAGCTTCCCGTCAAGTCATGTCTTCGTCCCTCATCAGGCTTTCTGAGAGGGCTGGACGTGGTATGGTAATTAACAGGCCTTTTCATTCTGGGTTAGATTCAGATTTTCCTGAATCGGTCGAGTACAGTTACACGCTCCTGGTCATCATCATGATCAAACCATACTACGTTACTTGAATCAGTTATGCTTGACTAAACTCCTATTGAAAAGCCATTTTAAACTTGAGTAAGTCTTTCTGGACTATCTCTTCCTTACGTTGTTCTAATTCTTCCATGTTCCACGTTGCAGAAACAAACCTTCCGCTGAGCCAAACTCTCCTCTTCTGGCAAAGCCAAACCATAGTATCAGCGGGCAATTCAACGGTATCTTGCAGAAATTCCATCATATGATCTGGCAAGGCGAGTGCTAATTTCGTCTTCACTCCCCCAGGGTTCAAAGTAATCGCAATCAGACCCCGCTCCCCATATTCAGCATTGAGAAATTCTGTGAACCTGCACAGTGCAAATTTGGAGGTCTGGTATGCTGAAGCACCAGGAATCACCACAAGCCCACCGGAACTAGATATATTTATCACTGTCTTTAGCGTCGAATCCAGCAGCAGTGGGAGGAATGCACGAGTGCAAAGATATGTGCCGTTGATATTGGTTTCCCATGTCTTCAAGTACATTAGCGGGTCGCTCTCGCCGATTTGTTGGAACTCGGATAGGTATCCTGCATTGTTGATGAGAATATCGAGGTGGCCGAAAGCTTTTTTCACTTTCGTTGCTGCAGCTTGCATCTGTTCGGGAGAGGAAATGTCTAGTTTCAGATCGATGATCGTAGGGCTAGTTTGAGATTCAGCTGATGCTCTCTCGACTGCTAGTCTGGCATCAGAAAGAGAGGAGCGTGCGGCGAGGGCAATCTTTGAACAGCCAGCTCGAGCAAAATGCACTGCCGTTTGGAGACCAATCCCTCTGGATGCCCCTGTGATTAACACTGATTTTCCGGAAAGAGAGCTATGGCCAGAGACGGAGATGAATGAATATGTGTCGTTTACTGGCGTCACGAATGTCGTTCCGTGAGTGAACCAATGGACGTTGCTTGCCATTTCAAAGTCCGGAAAAAGAGGATATCGCAATCGTAGGTTATAGTGATCGTTAAAGGACACCGATAGCGCGTAGAAGAATGGCGCTGTCTACTGTTTTGGTTTGTACAGAATACCTCGACAGATCACCGACGAAGCTGTCATACGCTTTATCTATTCTGGCAGCAATCAAGAGTCAATAATCATTTTCCATTGGTGGGGACAGGTCGATCGAGCTAAGCGCTGCTGATTTATCCCTGCTTGCATTCGTGCTCTTATTTGCTGGAAGTGAGCACCATTACGTGTCGGACTGCAATTAGACAAATGCCGAAACAAATTCAATGGTGGCAAATTCTGTAGCTATGCATATGCAATTTCTCCAATCTACATCCAAGGGCACGTAAGCCCAGACCCTAACAGTGCCCGAAATCGAGTTCAGCCAAATCCCCACCCCACAATCATTTTGCTGGACTGCGCCTGTCGATCGACGTTCACGTCGCTCAAACGATAAGGGGAGTATCGCGATATGCAGCAGGCAGATCACCCTCAAGCGCCAACTTGATCTGCTGAACCATTGGTCGGGACCACCATCGCTGGTGCTGGATGGTACCTCCGATGACCCAGAAATTCTCCATGTGTAAATGACGCTTCCAGACGCCCCGAACCTCTCCCTCATGATCCACGCCCCAAGATGTATCTAGTCGTATGGAAATTTCCTCTGGACCTAACAGCCCTTCTTGACCGGAAAGACTTTGCTGCCCTATACCTAGCATTTCCTTTGCCGTTTCTCGGACGTTCTTGTCGGCAAATCCTGTGCACCAAATCACCGCATCAACCTCAAGCACACTGTTGTCGGAAAGACGCAACCCGACTTCAGTGTACGCAACTGGCTCAACCATGCCACGTACACCGACTTTTCCCTCTGCAATTAGGTCGGTGCCACCAACGTCAACATAATGACCACCTCCACGCTCGAATAAATGATGCAAGACATTGACAGAGTGGTCTCTACTGTCAAGAACTGGGAAACCTGCTTTTGACAAGCCCAGATAGCGTTCGCTATATTATGTTAGTACATCAATGAGAGCTGTTTGAGACTGAAGTAGCATGCGAAGCATTGAAATTGACTCACGGTTCCTGAGAGGCGAGATGGGTAAATAGTCCGTGCGAAAACTGGCCATCAAGCGTAGATGGGAAAGTGTTCAAGAGTCTGTCAGCTGCCTCAAGAGGCATGAGGTCATAGGCGCCGATTCCATGAGGGTCCATAACATAGTCATAGGGGAAGATGTAGGTCGGCGAACGAACTACCATGGTTGTCCTTAGGTCTGCCTCCGAACAATCTTGCATAACGTCGAACGCAGTATTCGCAGAGCCAATGACCGCAACATTCTACCAAATTATCAACTGTCAGCTACTATTATAGAGATGAGAGGTGACGAGGCAATAACAAACCTTGACTCCTCGTTCTTTCAGTTCTCGAGCGTTGCGATATTGCGCAGAATGTATGCGGAGGCCGTTGTACAAGTGTTCATCTTGCATCGGAGGAAGGTATGGCTTTCCAGAGCCGAGACCTGTAGCTTGTACCAAATGCTTACATACGATGGTCTTAGTACCATTTCTTCCCGAAATCTGAACATTCACAATCCACTTTTTTTCGGTGACACTAAACCCTGAAGTCTGTATCATGGCGGACGTGATAACATTCAGATGAAACTTCTTGGCGTAATTTCGTAGATGTTCTGCAACATCTCTTTTCGACAGACGATACGGACTCTGCAGTTCTTTACGGTAATCTTGAAGGTAATTCTGCGTTGGATCAAAGCCAATCAGAGGGACTTCAGCTGTTACTTACATGTGTATGGCATCTCACAGTTAGATGTAGGTACGTGGAATCTCAAAGAGTCGTAGCGTTTGGCCCAATTATCGCCAATCTTAGCATTACGGTCGAGTATCACACTTTCGATACCGAAGGCTTTTAGTTGCGCAGCCGTCATGAGACCTCTGATAATTTTATAAGCTATGGTTCCTTCGTGTCTGATATCGGTAGTACTCACGATGTCCCGGCTCCAACGATCAAGACATCTGTGTGGACAGTATCGTCTCCGTCCAGGTTCATCCCAGGAAGAGAGAGCAACTCTTTCTTCTCCGGGTATTTCAGCAGATCTTCAACCCAACTTGATAGTACCCAAATTTTCCAAGTGACATTATCTTCTTCTTTGACAGGCAAGAGGACCATTTTTCCTGCGCAGCATAATGCCGGAGAGCTTGTGCGAAATGAAATGCCGCAGTCTATGAACATCTGACTCAAAATCAGACGGGCCGCTTAATACCTAGAAGTCACTTGAAAAGAGAAAGCTTACCATGAAAGGGTTTATGACGGCGAAGTGCGGATTACCCGTTATCTCAATCTTTCCCTCCATTCCTCGAAGACAAATGGTATGCAACAGAGCGGTAGCAATAACGCGAGGCATCTCGAGCGTGCGCAAGTGACTAGTAAGAGCGACAATATCACGCCAATACGCTTGTTCATAGAAGCATCCGGCTAGTTCGTTCATATCGTTGTTATTGATTGCTGTGTTAAGGGCATCCACGACCGTTTTGGCGTGCGTCATGATCGCATCGTTGTCCATCAAGTCTGGGTCAATGGTCCCAGGCAGAACCTTTGGTAACGGCTTCGAAATATCGCAAAGATTGGCTTTGGGTGGATATTCAGTGTTCAACGAAGCCGACATTGTGCGCTCGACTGCCTCAGACGGACACGAGTCAAGTAGATTCTAGTGAGATGATTTACCTTCAATGCAGGAGACGAGTAAAATGCAAAACAGTACTGAAAATCCAGAGAGATACTTGGGATACTTATATGCCTGGTGATTAATGAGGTATAGCTTATCTCACTGCTTGGGAAGTGAACTGCGCCGCGTAAGCGATCATATTCACCAATTGCCAATTTCGAGTGGCTTAGCCAACCGTTGCGCCGTAAGACGCCCCACAGGGACCTTTCAAGACATGCAGGATGGATTAAATCATATTATCTTGCATACATACACGTCGTTAATGAGCTGTGACGCGAATCATTTGATCGGAACAAGAGGTGGAAAGCGTAAGGCATACATATTCAGATAGGATGGTTGGAACTACTAATTTGATCATTCTTCAACTCGTCTCTGTTGGACGTATCGTTTTCATACAAACGGAGCGCCTAAAAATACTTTTGATTCATGTGGCGAGGACTGTGCCGCATGATCTTATTATTAATCTGACTACAGCGTTACCAAGAACGCACTTCCTCCACCTGATAGGTCCCATAATCTTGATCTATATCTTTTCGAAGCACAAGTCCAGGAATCCAGTAATCACCATCATCGCAAGAGAGGGTTCTAGATCTGGGAGAGGCGCATCTAATCCCCAACACAAAGTATGCCCGTAGTCGGCATAGTATAACCTGCTCTCAGACAGCAGTGTCCCTCTGATGCCTCACACTATACATAGCTGCGATTTATTAGTACTACTTTAACAAAATAAACCTGACGTTACTAACCCATTACGAAGTTATCATAGTTCTAACTAATCAATATTGGACGAGATAGAATAGCAAAAAATCAATCAAATCAGCTCTCGCTGATTTAACAATTTCTTAGTCTTGTCTTCAAAGTATCAAGCTGTTGTTGGGCCAAGTTTGGACCCAGAGACTTGGCTTTAGGCTCCAAAGTGGAGCTAAGCACCAAATGCTTTGTAGTTACTAATCTTGTAGTTTTATATGGTTCTGCTCGTCAGCAGTCCCCTTGGAGTCATTCCAAATGTCTTCAAAGTATCGATATCAAGTGACAAGAAGCCCTTAATAAACCCATCAGATCATTGCCAAATGGAGGGTTTATAGCTTAGTTATATGCGATAGCTGTGTTTATGCTACTTTTCAACACCTGGGGCATGCTTTACACATTCGGGATCTTTCCAAAGATACTACGAGAGCGATGCAAAATCCTGTCGGAGCTTATCCGAGACTTCGTGGTTTTGGGTTCATCCAGTCGTTCACGATGCTGTTCGTCGGCTTTGCGGTAGGTTCTGTTTATGACCGAGGCTACCTATGAGTCCCGCTCTTTACAGGTGTCTGCAGTGTCATCTTTTGGTCACATAATGTTAAACCTTTGTAAAGAACATTCGCAGGCGGTTTCAGCTCAAGGTTTCGTCATCCGAATGGTAATAGGCTCGATCTTCGTGCGCTGCGTGTCACTGTTTCCAACTTACTCTAGCACACCTACGTGTCCCACACTCGGCATCACATATCCAGGATCATTTAGTGGCAGGGTTAGATTCGGCTGGGCCGTACGCATCATGTGATATGCTCATACCCCAAACATAATCCCGCATGGAGCTAAGCGGGTCTGACGACTTGGCCGAACTTGAATTTCTAGTTAATGATTTTTAAGAGCCGATTATTGGACTTCTTTGTATATTTCGTGCGGTGCGCATAGTGAGACTTAAGGCGGGGAATATGAGCGTAAAAAATAGCTTCACAGCAGGCACTAAGCCGCCGACAATGGCGTTGTCTATCTTAAGGCCTGACGAGATGAAAACATTAATCTATAGAGCTATCTACTTTGATAAGTTAAATTTGATATATTAGAGTAGACGGTTGGTACTACTTACTTAGTTCTTGTTGCTAAATTCCTGATCTATTGATTACTATAGCATTTAAATGCATTATGGACATAATTGTTGCGCTATCGTATTAATTGGTGATCAAATACTTAGCGCATATAGTAGGACTTACAAAAGACCATAAGTTGACGACAAAAGAAAGATTCTGATTCTTAGTGGTATCTGGAGACTAATAAGAGGGAACATAGAAATGATTAGTAGCATTAGACCGTTCGCCTTGAAATTTGGCTGAGATGCTTTCATTCTGCATGAGCATGATGCTAGGGTTCTTAGGGTATTAGGCACTATTATCGCGAAGCTCTCGGATACATTCTCTCTGGAAATTCGGAGTTATAGTGCGATTTATTCGCAGTAGGAAAATGCGTAGTAAAATATGACTTGCTGCTTGAGCGATATTAAGCGCGCCCGATTCCGAACTTTTCGGAGGGTTTATGCAAGCATTTCGGTAAGACTTGGACATCACTTTGAGACGTGAATGTGGCGTAAATACGGCGCCGTATTCTGGCGTCGTACATTGGTCCCGGTACCTTGCTTGGGATGACAGACAAGTGTTCTACAATGATCAAGGTTTGATGAAAGCATGTTCGCATGGATTGAGCTACGGGCGTTGTCGTCGGACAAGACCTGGCTGACACGAACCGATTTGGAGTACCGATGCAAGAATAGGAATGAAAAACTACTATTCTACATAAGTCATCCACACGAATACACTTCTAACACAACAGCAATAAGCACAACAGTTTCTCATCTCATTTCACCATCACCAACCTGGAGTTCGCAGCCTTACTAGAAGATCCCGATCTCATTTGTTGAATTTTAGCTCATCACTGTGAAATTCTTCGGCGCGACCGTGGGTTAAGGATCCCTCATTTACTTAGGTGCGGTCCTTTACTGATCAGAGTCCGGCTTGAACTCGTTTACATGGCTAGGAAGCTTGTACATTGATTGATTAGATAAGGAGTCGTGATGAAACTGTAACAAGCCGCGGAGCTGAATATGCGACTGTAATGTGTGACATTTCATTGGTCGCATCGCATGTACAGGCAATCCACCTCATGAATAGCGTACTTTACACTGGCGCACGGGCCACAACACTATGCTCTGGTTTTCGTAAGCGACCAAGCCGTATTTGTGATGGCCTTGACTATGCCTATGCCCAGCAAGGCAACAGTTGAGCCAACAGTCAGCACCCCAAGTCATGCGTTTCCCATATACTCTCCTATCTGCCTTTCGCTTAACGACATTTGCAACACGTCGTTATCCTCTCCCTTCATATCTAACCATCATGGCACCTTCAAACGAGCCTTTTGGTTGTGTACTTGTCACCGGCGGCTGTGGATTCCATGGTCATCATCTTGTCCAACAAATCATTGAAGTTGAGCCTAATTGCAAGATCTATGCTCTTGATATCGATACCAACCGACCATCACGCCGCCATGCCGCTGCAACCTACCTTACCTGCGACATCGCAGACTCCGCTGCCGTTGACGTTGCATTCGCAAAGATGCAGCCTCCTCCTCGAGTTGTTTTCCACACATCCTGTCCGCCATCCATGAATTTAGATGCAGGTGTCCATTGGCGCGTTAATGTCGACGGCACACGAAACATTCTAGCGGCTGTAGACCGTCTGGGAAGCGTGCGCGCCTTTGTACTGACGTCCACCGTCTCCGTCGCATACGACGGCGTCGCGGAACTGAACGAAGTCAAGGAGCTTCCCATTCTCGATGCATCGAAGCAGTCGCGCGGGTACTCTCGCTCGAAGGGCGTCTGCGAGAAGGAGGTTCTCGCCACTAACCGCAAGAACTCCAGCGGCATGCTAACATGCGCGATCCGCCAATGCACCACCTTCGGCCCCAACGACCCCGGCTTCTTCGAGAACGTTGTCAACACCGTCAAGAACGGACAGGCAAAGTACCGGTTCGGTAAGGGTGAGAATCTCTTTGATTTCATCTACGTCGACAATGCATGCCATGCACATTTACTTGCCGCCCGCGAGCTACTCGCCGCATATAGTGTAGCTCCATTGCCTGCATCCGAACGCGTCGAGGGCGAGGTATTCAACGTCTCCAATGACGAGCACATCCCTTTCTGGGAGCTCTTTATCAGGACATCGAATCTCCTTGGATACCCGCTCTCGCACGACGAGATTGTCTCGATCCCCAGATATGTAGGACTTGCTATAGGGTATCTATCCGAATGGATGGTCTGGCTGTTTTCTTTTGGGAAGCGCAACTCCACGATATCGGTCGCCGCTATTCAATATACCTTCCTCACGCACACCATGAATATCGACAAGGCGAAGAAAAGACTGCACTATGCTCCGCGTTTGAGCCTCCAGGAAGGTCTTGAGCGGACGGTAGACTGGTACAAGGAGAAGGATAAGAAGCAATGAGGCAAACGGGATGGATTATGCTACTTCGTCTGGCAGCAGGGACGGAAACAAATTTACATTGTCAAGTTAGGTAAACAGTACTGTCCTAGGAGGTACCTAGCGGTCGACCATTTTAGAATATTGATGGAGTGAGAAGTTACGAAGTAGGATGTCATGCTACTAGAGGAGCGACCAAAGAATATGTAGATTAAGTATAGTTCTATATTTGTGAATGTGAACTTGCAGGCGAGAAGGCGGGAAGAGTAAATGATGCATAGACACTTTTAAGCATAAGAATATTTGAGTGCCTTTAAGGATTGGAGCTTCTTTGTCGCAGAAAAACCGTAGTCGAACAATGCCAGATGGAGACAACGACATAAACAGTCAGGGGTACAGACGGCTAAGTAAACGATATGATTCAAAGAAACCGATTACATGGAAGATAAAATGTCGTATTGAGATCTCCGGCGACGCATCTACTCCCCGAGAAAGTGCAGCTACTCACACAAAAATCAGATGATCCGAAATCGCATATCCAGCCAGAGTTCCTTGATTGCCACTCCAAAGAAGCCCAGACAGGCACGGACCCGAAAAGCTTGCAGCTATTCCACACCCAGCCGAGCTAAGATTTTGGTACATAACTGTTTACCCCCGCGCGTGCGTGTCCCACCCGTCATCCTGCGGCACGGCCGGTTACCCACGTATTCCTTCAGCGTCAACTCCAAACCCAAAACCTTTCTTATCTCTACAAACGCAAGCAACCGTCACGTACGCGGCATGCGACTCCATCCGCCTATCAACACTGAACCTCGCCTTCTATACACGACGCCGACGGCAGCTCCACTCACAATGTCCTTCCTCTCCATCCTCAAAGGCGAAGTTCCCCTCGGAACCACGGTCGCCTACTCACTTGCGTATATCTTTGCAACCTCGATTATACTGAATTGGGTGCTGCTGGCAAATGGTGAGAGGAAAATTAGGCGTGACAAGCATGTGTTTCGGCGGTATATGTCGTTTTGATGCTAACTTCCTTGGGATACAGGGCGAGATATTTGAAGGAGATAAAGCAACGAGAAATGGAGAATTAAGAGTTATTGAAATGTCTTGGAGGGCATGGATAACGTGCTTTATAAGCGAGTGACGCGTA